>WEIT01021181.1:52373-69664 GCA_013389985.1 Dryoscopus gambensis
GTAGATAATTTACAGAGTGGTGTCAAATTTTGTCCTTGGATATAGGAGTATAATAGACACCAAAATTAATCAATTTCATGGACTGTGGAATGGAATTCTTAAATTTCTAGTATTACTTGTGATTTGAAATAATGGGTTTTTGAGAGGATTGCTCTGATCAATAAAAGCCAGGCTTCTGTTTAGAGTGAGACAAAACTTGAGTTATTCTTTGCTCTTTTTCTNNNNGCTCTTTTTCTAACCTGGAAATTTTGTGAGGGAGTACCAGAGAGGAAGGTCATTGTGGTAATTGTGGCATATTTCAAAACTGCATATTGGTTTTTAGCTGAGTCCTGAAGAGGTCCTGTTGATTAACTTTGTCTCTTCTCATGATCATTATTCAATGCTTAATTGCATTGAACACTATATTCCAGAATATCCAGAAGACTTTGCTAGACAACACCAGCTGGATTAAGATGAATAGATTTGCACTGGATAGAAATGAGTCAGGAGCTGAACAATACCTGTCAAATTTGTGTCAGCTGCAAATTTTGAAGAAAAAAGAAATACTATAATTCATTAAAATAAAAAATTCATTGAAATCTTGGATATAACAAGAAATTGGTGTCTTTTTGAAATGTATTCCCATTTTTCCAATAATAATCTGAATCATTCTATTCAACTGCTTCTGACCTGAAATTAGTGCACCTTCATCTAGACTATATTTATCTTGTTTGCTCATTACAGAGACCTATCCTCTTGTATGCCAGATCAGCTGTTTTGAAAGCAGTTATATTGATTTGCCATGAATTGTTCGTGACAAATATGTCAACTCTTTGTTATCATCTTGTTTCCTTCAAGGGGGTTAAAGACAGCTTGATTTATTGCTGTCTTACTAATTTGCCACCATCTCTCTTCAAATATCGATGTTTGGCTGACTGGGCTGTAATTACCTGAACTACTTTATTTACACCTCTTCACTCTTACAGGACCTTACTCCATCCTTGCTTCAATGGAATCACCCCAAAAATGCATTTAGGCTGCTAAATCCCAGCAAAACAGCTGAAAGGTGAAGTAGGCAGGTACATTAATTTCTTTGGTCTGGGTCAGGTCCCTGGGGNNGTGTCAGGTCCCTGGTGTGGGAATGTCCAGAACAGAGCTATTTCAGGAGAACTTGTACTTCACAGCAGAAACAGGGGAAATGCAGAGGACTCAAGTCAGATGGACTCTCCTCAGGGATGCATTTGGGCCTGTCTTACAGTTAGACAGAAACACACACTTCAGAAAAAAAAAATACTGTGATTGTAGTGCACAACTTTTGTAACCGTAAGTAAATCTGAAAGACTGTTCCAGGTTTATTCCTCAAATCTATTGGAAGTCTGGCTGCAGCTCATGTCGCCTCTTTTATTTACATAAATTCCTGTGACTTCTTCATTTTATTTTGCATGTGCAATCATGACATGAAACACTTGTCTTTTGTTACTACACTGCAAGGCATTGCCACCTGCTATGAATGCTGTATTTGCAACAGACAAAAATCAAATTAATTTATATGTATTTCTTGATTTGTATATAAGTGCATACTTATATTGTTCTTTGATTCTGCAGCTTCCATATATTTTTTGACAGAGCTGTCTTGTATCATGTAGATTTTAAGTTTTGAATTGTGTGATGAAAGTAAAAACCTGTATAAAGAAATAATTTGTGAAATGGCCTACTTTCTAGTGTGGTATAGGATTCCAGTTAAATCTATTTGATAAGTTAGATGCAAAGGAAGTAGATCTAATGTTAACTGGATTCTTTAAAAGGAATAATATTGGGCTGCCTAGGAATTTATTTGTTCACCTGAAGAAAAATGATACTTAAAAGAACTATAATGTGAATAAGGAGATGATTGAGGGGGGACATGAAAACAGTCTTGGGAGGGGGAGTGCTAAACAAGAGGAAGATGAATAGTGGAGTTTTCCCAGTACTGCTTTGGAACCAAGGTTAATATTTTTATGGATGACTTCTGCCTGGAAAGGAGGAGTGCATTGATGAGATGTGCTGATGAGTCTAAGGTGGGAGACATCATCACTGCAAAGGATGATCAGAATCTCAGGTAGGAAGAAATGGATGGCTTTTGGGAACAGAATGAGGGAAAAGTGATGGAAAACAAGAGTGCAGGCTTTGCTGCTGTGCATAGGATTTTTTCTTTTTCTCCAATAAGCTGGGAGTCCTCAGCTAGAAGTGATAGAGGAAGATAAATTCAGCTACTAACCGGACGTGTGCTGCAGCTATGAAAAAAGTAAATGGAGGAGGCCTGGGATGTTTCAGGTGAAGTATTTGCCACAGAGGGAGAGATTGAAGATTTTTACCTAAACTGACTGCTTATTTTCAAAGAGAGTAGAGATTTACTGGAGCTTAAGCAGAGGAAAAACTCTCAGAACAATATGGGAGAAGACAGTAAAAAAGTTTCCTGTGTTTAGACTAGCAAAACAAAAGCCATTTAAAGAAAGAAAAAACAAGACAGAGGGTTTCTCTTGTTGTTTACTTAATAATCTAATGTTTGTAAAGTTTGGGAAAAAAGCTGGGTCTGAAGAACAGGCATCTAATTCATCCATTTATCCTGACCAGCAGCCTTCAGAGTCTGAGGAAACTGCTAAGTGACCCTAGTTACTGCTAAGTAACTCCTCGTTTTAGCTGTTAAAGTTTGTGTTCCAGTTGCAAGTCTCAATATGGAGAGTTCATAAACTAACCAGCTCCCGGGAATTCTGTACAAAAGTGAAAGCCACAAGATGGTGCTGGCACTCCTTACTGTGGCTGAAGGCGTTATGAGAGATTTGGCAGAATATGCAGTGGCCTGTGTGTAAACAGACAAAACTTCCATGGGGTTTGGTGTGTATTAACCTGCCAACAAGTAATAGAGTCAATGGTCCGCTTCAGGCTACAATTTGTAGTTAAGCATTGATTTTTGGTTAAAAGTCCTAGTGCGTTACTAGTATATTGGAGGGAAAGAGGGAGATGAAGGGAATTAGAAAGGTGATGGTTATTTCTGAGGTTGTAACCCATTTTTGCTTGGCTTTCAGCCAAGCAAAGCGATTGATGAAATGATGAAATTGAGAATTAGAAAGAAAACACATCTTTGTTATCTCTGATTAGAATCCTTGCTTGAGTTTCCATGCTTTTTAAATGCCAAGGACAAAATCTGCTATGCCCGCATTTTTGCTGACTGCTTGTGCTTCTCTGCCTTTTTTTCTCTTTGTGCCTGCATCAAGGGAGGGACCGTTTGGGGAGATTGGTTTGTTATTCCCTGTGTACAGCATCTTAAAAAGGGTGGAAGAGAGATAGATTTCTACAGTTTATGGCTGACTAATAGAGAGCTCCTAATGAGGTTTATGAAGAGGAAAAATACCATTAGCAAAAATGTTACTTGTGAACTCTGAATTCAGCTGAACGTGAGAAACAATGCAGTCCAGTTGACAACTGCATAAACTTATCTCACTGCCCTGAGAACAGCCTGCCTTCCCTACGCTTCTATCCTGTCTGCTAGCAAAAGCATCATCTCTCTGTTCATTAATCATTGCAGCCATGAGCAGGAGAGGCTTATCCTTCTCAATTCTTTCATTGAGCCACCAGCAGAATCTTCCACTGATATGAAGGGCAATGGTTCACTACTTTTCTCAAAAATGAGGCAAGTGCACTTAGTTGTGGAATGCCTTTCTTCCAGTGCTATGTCATCTTTTGCTCTTGAAATGCTGTATATGCATTTTCCCTCTGAATAAAATGAGACTAAATGTGTTTAAGTTTAAATCTGAAATGGCTAAAATGTGTACTGCATTCAATAAGTATGATAAATTAGGATCTTACAAAGAATGCCCTTGCTGATTCTTGGGACGGAGAGTGCCATTAAATCTATACTTCCAAATACCTAAATGCATGTACTTAATCAGTTTCAAGACTCTGGCTACCAGTAGAATTGATTTTATGATTCAAAGAAGCGTAATATTGTTTACTCAAAATTCTGGCTGACATTAAGTGCACCGACCATTCTAAAACACTCATGTTTAAAAGGAAGGAAATAAAAACCGTGCAGCTTCTGTACCCTTCTGACCTTATTGTAGGATCAAGTCTAGAAGCTGCTGAGCTCCCTGATTCTGCTCCAGCAAAGCAATGAATTGGATGCTTAATGAACTTGAGAGGGGTGCCATGGAAATCAGTTTATCTGCTTCTCTAATTGTTCTTACCACTTATGAATGAAAAATTAAAATCTGCCTGAATCCAGTGAGCTGGTAGTTCCTGTAATAATGTATTTGGGAACGCCAGCCAGCACTGATCATGCTGTTGGTTCAAGGTGTTAAACATTGTCAATGCTAGCAAGTGCCTCCTGTACCATTGTACCAGTGTGCTTCCAACTTGCCTTCAGAGAGCATCTTTAGAGCTGGAAGTGCATTTATTCTCCTACGTTCCCTTTGTGCTAATTTTGAAACTGACTGCAAGGCCTGGCCTTCCTTTTTATCTACAACGTGGATATTTGCCCCTTTTGCTATCTGAGGTTGGCACATCATTACACATATTTTAACAGGAATCTGATGTTATCCCTGTTTGCTTATTGCTGGTGCTTTGTGTGAACTTAAACTCAGGAGGGACTGTAATAAACAATCTCCTCCTCACATCACCACTTAGCTAACACCGATGGAGATTTATAAGATTTAATTATTTTTGATTGCCTTATTCTTTCTTGAATATATTTATGCACTGTCCATTGATAACAGTTGGGGCAATAAGAATTATTTTGAATATCAGATTTCACGGAGACTCTTTTTCTCTGGGCAATGTTTTGGGTTTGTAAGCTAGTCACTTAATGCAGAAAAGGGTTAGGATGCAGTTTGGATCAGTAATTGAAGAACTGCTTCTTACCTAAGGATATGTCTCTATATCACTCTTCCAGTTGCAGCCTTCTAGTGCTAGAGGATCTTCAAGGCTTAGTGCAAGAGGGAAATGTTTAATTAGTTCTTGAAATCAAAGAAGGGTTTACTGATGCTGTGTGAAACAGCAATCTGTTTCATTCTCCTGGCAATGACATGCCTTTCCCTGTGAACAGTGTACTTATCTTGCATATTTTATAACCATAACACTACTAAAAGATAAGCATAAAATTATTAGTTAGTATCTGCTTGTAAACTCTACAGAATCAAAATAGGACTTTTCCAACTTTACTTCCAGAAAAATTAAAGGTCTAACAATAGAATGCTTTTTATTTTATTTCTCATTAGAGAATATAACATAGTTAAACCTTGAAGTGTTCTATGTAAGTAACTGATATATCCCTGAGCAGGAAAACAATGAAAAACCCCCAAGTTTATAAGAAATCCACTTTTCATAGGCACAAAGAGCATGAACCGGAAAAAAAACATAGCTAATGTATTTTCTTTATTTTTTTCCAATTATTTTTTAATGAGCTGTTTCATTTTTCTGTGTATAATGAAGCATTGATCCTTTGAAGGAGAAAGGATCTGTCAAGAGTTTCAGATGTCAGGTGGGAAGTGTTCGTGTTTAGCACTGCAGTACAAGACTGAGACATAGAGCAAGAGCTGTATAACTAAAATGGAATGAACTATGCACAATAGCTCCAATAAAGTCCTTAAATATTTTCCTCCCCTGTCTTTAAAGCTTGGTTTAAGGTAACCAAGCTTTGTATCCCATCGCTTCCCTCATTGAAGGAAGAATAATCAAATTCGAGAAAAAACCTGGCGTTACCAATTTGAAAAATGCCATCCTGTCTACTCTTTCAACCACTGTATTTTCCTCTTTTTGCTCATTTTTTCCTTGCTTTTTACATTTCTTCCTCTTTAGTCATTCCCCTAATTGTATACCTCTGAAAATCTCCCTTCCTATTTTCCTTGTCTTTCCTGCCCACCTCTTTGTTCTGTGTACATACTGCGAGTTTTTTCTCCATTTTCTACTATTTTGCATTCCTCATTTATAACATTTCCAGGGAAAAGGAGCTTCCAGCTCTGCACTTCTGCTTGCCTTCAGCCTGCTTCTGCTCAGCTCTGAGGAGGTGATGGCTGGAGGAGGTTCCGTGTATGTAGCTTTCCCTCTCATACTGCCTGCTGCAAGAGAAGTGGTTTCCCATGCCTGGATCACAGGTGAGGTGCTTTGCTTCGCTTGTGACTTTAGGAAACTGAAAGGTTCAAACTGAGACCAATAAGGACAGCGAGCCACTGTGCTGCCTTTAGCTCTCATTTGGTGAGGATGGAGGGTGCCCGTGGAGGTGGCAGGCGGCTGATTAGGGCTGTGGGGAGAGTGGATTGCCTCACTCCAGAGAGCTGGTCTGTGGCCAGCTTCCAGCTGGGAGCCAATTTCTATGACAGGTAAGCAGGGGGCTTATTTGGCACATGCTGATCTGGTGTCCAGTAGATAATTTGCTCCTTAGTGCTTGTGTCTGGTTGCTTTTAGTTTTTCCACGGCATTTATGTTCAAGCAATGTCTTTTGATTGAGAAGACCGAGTAGCATTCATTGTGAAGGGCAAAAAACCCCTTGGACGCTGTTCCTAAGTCTACTAATATGCTCCTAGTTGAATCCTAATTACCAGACTGCTGGAGCCCCCTTAATCCTGAGCTTTATCTTGCAAGTCAGGACTTTGTTTAAACTCTGTTGAATCAATGGAAAGGCTCACTTGCACTGCAGCGTAAGGGAATTGAACCTACGATAAACAAAATTGTTACTCAAATATATAACTGCTCTCTCTCTGCTCTGTCTGTACTTCCTTTTGTCCATTGCTTCCTACCTCATTTTTCCCTTCTATCCTGGAAATAAAGCTGCAGAAATCTCCTGAACTGGGTACTTGACTCCCTGTTGTCTGCATAGGGGGAAAAAAAATGCATGTCAGACATCAGTCTGGGGTTACAGAAGTAATTGCTGCCTTTCAAATGATGAGTTCTCGAAGCCCAGTCATCTTTTCCACATCAGGACTAAAACCTGCAAACACACCTCAGAAATGCAGAAATACCTACATACTTCTTTCTTCTTCTTCTAAGTGCTTCCCCTGTGTGCCTCTTTTGCCATATCCTTGAGAAACTTCAGCTTGTAGGATGAAAATATTGAAGAGTGAAAATAAATTACTGGAGATTAATTTTGTGGGAGAGGGGAGAGTGTTCATGCAGCTCTATGTGTAATAAGATAAGAACATGCTGTACCTCAGGCTTGCTGAAAACAGGCTTTTATTATTATTATTATTTATTCTTCCTTAGGCAGATATTATACTATGCCATTCTGTGTATAGTAGGCAAGAGAAGAAGAAACAGAAAGGTGGAGCCATTACCCAACTATTCTGCAAGGTCACAAGAATAGTGTTTATCAAGTCAAAGCAGAAATCAGATATTTCTAGGTAAACTTCAGGTTAGCAGGTTAAATAAAGTATTATCTCTTTTTATCTGCACAGGTGATCATTGAGAAACCTGTATAAGTAAACATCCTCCACTGCATTAAAATAAAAGGCATCTTTGGCAGAAATTATAAGCAGTGAAGCAGTAACAGTAAAAAATTGTAGCTGTATAATTTACTGGTCTGAGTTATATAATAGTCTTGAACTGAGACTGCAAGAGGGTGAGGATGAAATTAAATGAGTCATTGTTAAAAATAGGATGTGGGATTGAATTAAATGTTGAGTGTGCTGTGCAGCTGAATAGAGGATGAAATTTGCAGCGAGAAATAGGCTGTGTCTATACTATACAAATGTTGATTACTACGTAAACCCATAGTGATTAAGGTTCAGCCAGTTGCAATCTGGGAATTGTCTGTATTGTTACAGCTGGTACTGCAAGGACAAGGAAGGTGTCTGACCAGTGCAGTGATAGGCATTTCCTCCTAGGCAGGGAGATGAGGCACAGGGCTTTTTAGTCTTTCTTTATACTGAATATCATGAGTAGCAAGTAGAAATAGCAAAAGTAAAAATCAGCTATTTTGGTATATATGGAAAATCATGAGCTCAACTTGGTTTTAAGTTATGTCTGGTTAGAATGGAGTTTCTCTCATGGCTAAGGGGACGCAGTACTTCAGTTTATAGGATGAGGGAAGAAGTGATCACTCTTAATGATAAAGATGGCAGAAATTATGACCTCTGGTTGTTACTGGGAACACAATGCTTCAGCAAGTAGACTAGAAGGCCTCTAGCCTAATCCAGCACCCCAAATTTTAGGTTATGTTCCTACACAATTTAAATGTAGAGCGTGTTGAGCTAGAGCAGTGGTTCACCTGCTTGTCACTGTCATCCATATGGCTTAAAAAAATTCCTTGATGAACATTTTTGTCAAAGTAGAGTAGCTACTAGTAACTGTATTGGATGAACAAGCTTTAGATAAAAAAATGATGCATTATGCTGGTACTGTGTGGGCATCAAAGTCCTCAATTTGGTTTAGATACTGTAGCGAAAAAAATCACATTTCTCTGAGCTTATTTTCCATCCTAATTTTGGGGATGGGTGACATTAAAGAGCAAGGTTTTTTAAAAACTAAAACAAACCAGCAGACGATGTGCTGGTCACCGTGGAAACCAGGCTTTTGATGAAGAGGTTGTATATCTGGTAATACTTTGTACTGAGTTCTGATTACAACAAAAATCCACTTTTTTTTTTTAATTCTTTCGCATCCTCTTCTGCTCCACAGTTTACTTTTTAGAAGATAACGGAAGAAGCTGCAAAATAAGATATTTGCTTTTAAAGTACAGAAAAATACTTATTTCAGCAAAATAGGAATGCATTTTGCTGAAACAAGGTTTTTGTGGAAGGCTAGAACATGCAAATGGAAGCGATGGCAAAGGAATTCAAGCCTCAACAACTCTTTGGACATGCATCAAGCATAAAGGCCAATTGCTTAAAAGAATACATAGAAAATTCTGTGAATAAACCAGTGCCTAAAACTGGACATATGCAGAAATAATGCCTCTGCATTTGTAAACATCCAGACATTCAGCACAGTCTCATGATCTCAGTGAAGTTATTCGTGCACACTGTGGGCTCTTAGTCCAGAAACACTATCTTGTATAATTTGTCAACCCTGAATTTTGTGGTATGTTAAAAGCTTTTATTCAAAATATTATTGAAATTCTGTCAGTTGGGGTTTTTCTGAGCTCAGATATATGAATCAGGCAGTGAATATTTGAAAGCTGAACCAGAAGAACCTGTAATGACTGAATAAAAATGGTTTTACACAAAAATCTGGGGATTGACTGATGTAAGCTTCAGTAAAACACTTCAAAATAACACCAGGTAAGGTTGTCTTCATGGAAGCGGGAAATTCTCATGTAATGGGCTTATGTAGATAGGAGAACTGATACAGGACTGAGGTCGTTTCAGTGCATATTTTCAGATGTAGTCATTCTCTTCAGATTCACAAGCACAGTGATACTGTTCTTGCATCATGAACATACTGTTCATTCTTATTTTGAGCAACCTATTAACTGAATACTAAAGAAATAGTAAATCCAACTGGGAAAAAAAATTAGATTAAAATTTCCATATACATTAATCTGACTAACAATATATTTTTATTTAAATAAAGAATTTTTATTATCAATTATTATGAGTAAGTCCTTTACCAAAGTTTATTAAATTTCTATCTTACTGTAGTTTTAATATAATGGTTTTTAGTGTATTATTTCCTGGTCAGGTGATAATATTGCTGATCAGAACTGCATCTACATTCACTATGTCTTGTTGACTTTCAAAGTCTCATCTTCCTTCTTTAGCTGCAGAGAGTACTCTAAGATTTTGCCATGATACTCTCTTGAAGTTGACAGGGTCTGTTGAGGTTCTCTAGAATGACTTGCCCCCGTGACCTCTATCTCAAGGGTAATCAGACACATTTTTACTTTAATGGTTATAACCTTTTTTTAGTGAAAGACTATAGGACCTTGTTTCCTAATTCTTCAAAATATTGCATGTACAGAGGATAGTTTGGCTCAGAGAAAAAAAGCTTCATTTTTGCTTTCAGGCATACTGTTTAAAACTTTCTTTGGGAACTGAGGAGCCTTGATACAGACTTGACATAGACTTGAAGGGCTTAGTAGAAGTATTTTAATTTTAATATTGTTTTACATTGATTTAGGTTTCATTTTGAAGCTATTTAACAATGCATAACACTTCAAACCTGTCAGTTGTCTAGACATTGTTTGCATACATGATTATTTTCAGTTTCAATATTTTGATATTTCTTTTAAAAAAATATGATTATTCTTGTTTCAGCATTTGTACAACAAATAAGCATTTGACTCTGCAGATCCTGTGCATGGTTGTCTTCAAAAAATGAGAAAGCCCCTCCAGCTCTGTATGCAATACTTAGCTTTTTGAAAATACTCGTTTTGCTACATGTAAGACACTGATTTTTGTGTTAAATGCTTTCAATCTGTTCCTTGCTTATACAAAGTGAAAAACCTCTTGCTTAATAAATCTAGAATTTTCTGTGATGGTGACAAATACATTAATTTAATAAGCTGAGCTAATTTTCTGTATTAATATATCCTTATGCAGAGCACTTCTGGAAAAAGTAAATAGTTAATCAGTGTAAATGCATTAGTAAACCAGTCTGAAAATACTAATATCTGATTATTTGCATTTACATTATTTAAAACTATTTGAATAATTGTTTTTTTCTGTAGTAACTGAATTAAAACATAGGCGTATTTTTAAGGCCTAGAGCTTACAGTCATTCCTCTATAGAGGGCCTTAATTTTCTTCGAGGAATGAGCTAATTAATCATAAATACTGCTGAGACCATGATGGATAACCTAGCAAAATGTTTTAGCTAACGCGTGTTTTTTAGCCCATGAGCAGTCTTTTTACTGTAGTGGTGCTTTTTGTGTGCTTGAGGTTTGATGTTCAAATGTTTTGATCAATTAAGTCTCGAATGCTCAGGGCGGTTGATGCCACTCCAGTGACAGGATTTGATTGTCTGTGCAAATGACCTCGGCTGACACCTTTGCTAGTTGTAAGGAAACTTGTCACTAGGAGCCTTCTGGGAGGTTTTCTTTATAAAAACTGCTTTGGCAGCTGAAGTAATGAAAGAATTTAGTCTGCACTGAAATAGAAACAAAGTCCTTTTACTGATTCTACAACTTTTTGCCAAGAGGTTGGACTTAACAGTCTCATGCATTTATTCTTGAGAAACTTAGATTTCTGCAGTGCTGATTATCTGCAGAAACACTCCCCTGTACTTAAAAATCTTCAAGTCTTCTAATGATTGACATCAACTTTGAAGCTTCAGAAGGTTTTTCTCTCTTAATTTTATTTTATAATGATTTTCAGCTGAGAAAATCTGTGGTTGACTCCACTGTGTGTGAAGGTAGATGTGTTGAGGAAGTTAGTCTGTACTACGAGTACAAATTTCTCTGAACTGGGAGTCAAAAGGACACCTGGAAGGTTCTTTTTACAGACCAGACCTGTCTCCTATGGTTTTTTTCTGCAGTGTGGCTGGTCCCAGTGGAGGGCTGAAAGCAGACTGAGAATGGAAAGATGGAAAGTTTTGTAAGGTAGGCATGCAACAAATATTCCAGATGGTTTGTTATTTATCAAAAAGTGAGATGGTCCTGAGGGAACTGAAAATACCTCAAATGCTACCTAAGCTTGGAGAAATGTATTAGAGAGCACAATGGCACTCTGTGATCAGAGGGCCTGGAGGGCCAAGAGGGACCTCCCTCCTGTGCTTTCATATTCTAGAGTCTGGGGACAAAACTTGGGAAATGTTCTTTTTAAGGAACAAGAAGCCAGGAGTGGCTTTGCTGCTTGTTAAAAACTAGACGTAAACAACAGAAGGTCAGGAAGCTGCTAATAAATGTGGATATGGGAGCTGGAAGGCTCTGCTTGGGCAGGAGGCAAGGGGTTTAATGCAGCAGCCCCTGGGATGCACACAGGGCTCAGCTCTGGGGGGGGATGCAGCTGCCCCATTTCCTTCCCCCTACAGCAAAAAGGTGCTTCAGGAGTTTCAAGTGATAGCTTGGGGAAGGTTTTGTCATCTAATAGGTTTGGGTTCTTTTGTTCTCCTCTGCAGCTTTGTCATCAGGAACAAGCTTTTGGCTCTGACAGAGTAAAATCGTACTGCTTTCACCTTTTCAATCTCATTATTAAAAATGAATCCCAGTGAAGCTGGCAAACTTAATGTACGTTACTCCTCCAGTTACAGTCAGTATGTATAAGCAGCCACTTGGGAGGTGAAAAGGACACCTTTTGCCAAGCTACAAGGACAGTTTAAGGACTAGTATCATGAGAGGCCAAGTTACAGGGAGAAATCTTCCTGTCTGGCAGAGGTTAGTGTGTCCTCGCAAGCAGAGATTGTGGAAAACCAGCTCAATCCTTTCTTGGATGCCTCGTGTCATGTTTGAAGAGGGTGGTGTAGAAGTCATAATGGCTTTGTTTGTGTGCTGGTCTGTTGAGAGGCTTTGATTTTTCCACTGATGAGATACTTGTGCTGCTCTGGCACAGCCACTGTTGTCTCTTCACTGGGGTTTGTGCCTTGCAGCCCCTTTCCCCTGGGAAAGTGCTGCTGCCTTGGTAGAGGCAGAGCAGCCATGGGGACAGGCATGGCAGGATGGACCATGCAGGAGAAGGAGTGGCAGTGTTTTTTGAGGTGACCTGAGCCTGGCACGGCTGTGATGAAAGCTGCAGGCTGATCCATGACAACCTACTTCAGCTTGCTCCCACACCCACCCGGACAGAGATGACAAAAGCACACTGTTTGAGGCAAGGACATGCAAGGGGCAGAAAGCTCAGCTCAGCCAAAGGACAGAACATGGTCATTGGGGTCTGCCCGTGATGCTCATGGTGGTGGTCTCCCAGTCACTTTCTTCGCTAACCTGATTTGATGATAGAGGGTTGTTCTGTAATTGCTTTGGTCAAATCCGTGCTGGGAGAAGTAAACTGAGGTGTTTCATCTAGTCAGGAATTCATCACCTGATCCAGCTCTCTGAAGGGAAACCAAGGGTAAATTGAAAGATGCTGGGGAGGAAAACCCATCTCACTTTCTTGTGGTCCGCTCTATAGTGGCAGCAGTCAGGACAGTGTGACCCCAGTGTTGTCCTGAGGATATATGAAAGTGTAAATGTAAGTTGTTTTTCTGACTTTAACTCTATGCTGAGTCTCACTCCTTGTAAACTTAACAATTCTTTTCTGAGTCTATGGCTATGAGACTAATGGTTCTGCTGCATGATGGAAATTTAACAAAATCTTCCTTTCCAAGCCCCAGGCAACAAAGTGACAGAAATGTGAGGAAGGAAGGTGAAAGGAAAGAAAAAGAGCTTTAGAGTAAAACTTGATAGTAATCATTTGTTTGCTTTATTTTCTGCATGTCATAGATTATTTCAGCCGATTGAGCAGTCTCATTTGGTGTGCTGTATGCATAGGTGAAAAATTATTTCTTTTCTGACTTGTCATTACTTCTTGCTCTACAGCTACTTGTGGTGATCATATTTTCTTAAGTCACTGTCTTCCTGATGTGTCTTTGTTTAGTGTGGAAATGGCGATTAATCTGAATAGCCAAACCATTACTTCTTTTAGGGCCACAATAGCACTCAAATCCCAGCTCTTACGATAAAAATAAGGGGGGAAAAAAAGCAACATTAGAAAATTGTTCTGAATCTGTGGCTCTAGGAAGCTTGGAACATGTCAAAAAGTCAATATGGAGAATGTGTCGGTTTTAAAGAGCCTTTCTCAGGCTAAGACAGGAAAAGAGAACCAGAGCATATCTGCACACAAAACCTATTCCCGCTTTCAGGAATGTCTTCAAGTAGTGTTTTACTTCAGATGATAGGAATATTTCAGTTGAAAAAACATAATAGTAAATGGAAGTTAATACTTCCACATGTTCACTGGTCATTCATCATTTTTTGTTAGTATTGGGGAGGCTCAGGGTGGATCACGATAAGCAAGAAGTGTTTGTTTGGTTTGTGTTTGTAGCCTCTCTTGCCTAATTACCTCGTGTACTTTGCACAGGACATTCCCCCCACAGCGTGCACATGGGGAGCTGCAGATGGAGCATTCTGATATATCATTAGTGCCAGCTGGACACTGCTGCTTGCACGATGCTTTAGCAGCAGAGTAATCAGCACCTAAGTCAGCAGTCTTTCCATCCAGTATTAGTTTCATGTAATAGCAGCAGTTATCAAATCTCTAAGTAACACAACAGCTTTTGCCACCTGGGATATTCATGGTTCATGGCCCTTGAATCTTCTTTCCTTGCATATAATTTATGGGGATCTCAGGCATCTTGCTTAAGATCTAAAGCAACATTAGCTCCAGATATCAATTAACTCTTTGTAGACTCCTACAGGAACAGCTTTGTTGGGTTACTTGTGGATTTTCTTCATGAATCTTTCTGGTGAACTGTGTAGGACTTGGTGCTTTTGCTGTCTTTCAGGGCTGGCACATCAATGTGCAGGTGTCTTCCATTTTGCCAGCAAGTGCTTCTTCCTTTTCTTCACTATAAAGGAGAAGGCACTCTAGAGTAGGTGAAATATTTTTAAATTAAATGTAAGAGCAGTTACAATGAAAATAATAAGAAAATAGTAAATTATAAGTTCTCCACTAGAAGGGATTTGGATCTCTTTGTGCATGTATGCAGAGGGGAAATGGGAACTAAAACAGTGAATACGGATGAAATCTAGTGAATGATCTTATTCAAGCAGAACTGCTGCAATGTCAGTGCCTTTTTGCTTCTGATGCTTTCAGACTGGGGTGTTCCACTTGGGAAATACTGGTATTTCCCAGAATTTTGGCATATTGTGTGGTTTTTTTTCCCTTAAATTAAAATTTAGACATGTGACAGATCGCCCAAAACTTGCTTGATTGCTTCTGTGTGCCTAAGCATTAGATCTGTGGTTAGGTGCAGGAACTATTGTATTGCACATTTGCCTTCCAGGTGCCCTGAGGTTACTAATTTCCCACTTCCAGTCTAGGTGTTGAAGTTGGATGGCAGAGCACAGTCTTACACTACAAACATGCTTTTATAATGTCTCTCTTCCAAAAAATATACTTTGAAAATTTGAAAAACAGTTTTGAAATTAAATTTTTAAAAAATTCACATTAAAAGAAAAAGAAATCCATCTAAATTAATGGGGATAGGAGGAAATCAGTAAAAGGGTTTCCTAAGGCAAGAACTAAATAAAGCACTTCTGTCTGCTTCAGTCAAAATAGCTCGTACTGTCCCATAAAGATTCTTCTCTTAACTAAGCCGGTAGAATCTGTAAAAATATTGTAGAAAACCTTTGTCTTCTTTTCCTCACTCTAACTGTTCAGGTTACCTGCCAAGCTGAAGAAACTGTTGTTGTGCTGACATTTTTAGGCTCTTTCTACACTGGAGAATTAACAGTGGCCTAAAAATATTCTGTATTTCAGTTCACAGGTTTTATGTACCACCACAGGATAGACAGAGATAATAATCAGTAAATACACACAAAATACTGAGTTTGTCACGAATAAATACTAATTTTATTTTGTACATGTATACATGTACAAAGTGCCATGTGACAAGATTTATTTCTTGGTGGGAACCCAGTTCTTTTGAGCCCTTTTTATAAGATATTTTACAGGCGGGTGCAAGCTGTTATTAATAGTTTGTTTTGAACTACTCTTGTCAGTGGCTGGCAATATTTAATGAATGTGTCTTGGAGTGATGCATTTATAAGCATAGCTTCCATTATATACACTACTTAAGGATTTCTCTTTTAACTTCATGTTGCTTTTGGTATTATAGAGATCCAACAGGATTATTAACGGTGGAATTTCTAGAGTTTCTTTTTCTTACATTAAAAATCCATGAGAAGTTGAAAAGCTCAAATAAATCATGAGTTTTGTGGTCAGTTTATTTCTGTTGCATTCCTAGCCTTTTAAATGTTAAATGCCTGAAAATGGGCTCTGCTTCTGAATGAGCAGAGATAATGAATCAGCTAATTAGGTAGTAAGTTAATTTAAAAAATAGCTTCACTTTCTGAAAGAACACTTAATAATCCCATTACTATTTCTAAGATGCACTTATAATATTTCTATAGAAGAAAAACACCTTTAAACTTTATTAAAGGACTAAGACATGAGGAACTCATCCCAGCCTTGGTTGGCGTGGTGGTATTTAAAAGGTCGTCATCAAATGGAGTCACTTTTCAGAGTCTGATCAGCCAACTTTTGAAACTTCTCAGTATAAAACCTTTTATGTAGGTTCTTGCTGGGAGAAAGAACCCAGTATAAAAACCTCTCCTTTTCTTGACTCTGCCTGAAATACCTGTTAAAGGAATTCAGGCTCTTTGATTATGATTTGTGTATGTGTGTGTATGTTCATCAGTGGATATTACTATTTACTGATTATCACTAGCAGTTTTGCTGCTGTTTGTTTCTATTTGAGACGTTTCCTTGGTTGATTATTCTTGGAGTTTGGTGGGGTGTTTTAGAGTTGTAGAGTATTTAGGTTAGAAGGCATCTTCAAATCATCTTGTCCAGCTTCTGCACTGGAAACAGGAGCAGCTTAGATCAGCTTAGATTTCTATTGTTTCCAAAGAGATTCATTCCTACTCTTTAATAAAGGAATGGTAAACCGCAAATCAGAAGTTAATAAAACACTTTGTCTCTTCACAGAGATCATGTATTTTTAATTATTATGTTTTATTTCAAACGATTCTTTATGTAAACCTCTTAGAGGTCAAAAGTGAATGTGTCAAGTGTTTAATGCTCAGCAACACTCTCTACTACTGTAAGCTCTCAAATGTTTGTCACATGTGCAGGTGTCATGTCAGGGTGTCTGACGGTCATGGTTTGACACTGGACACAATGCCAGTGCCCCATGAAAATATATTTTTTACTAATAATGGTTGTGAGATGTGATCACGAACAGAGCAGAGCAGGCTCAGACTTTAGAAATAAGGAAAAAAAAAACTTTATTAATCTATACTAAAGGAAAGAAACACATAGGAAACAGAATGAAAACTCTCCGAAACATTCCTCCTCCTCCCAACTTCCACCCTTCCCACAATCAGACAAAACCTTGGATTTCCTGATCAGTTAACAATACTCAAATAATCAATTCTCAGTCCATCAAAGAAGAGAGGAGCCTCTCTTGTAAACCATAGTGTCCTTCCATGTCTGGTGCTCTCACCACCATCCATGGACGAAAACTGCCCTCAGGATTCAACGATGCTTTGCCAAGTACCATGGGCTCCGTTTTTGGGACAACAGTCCCCCCCATTTTATAACCCCTGGGGCCGAGGGTTTCTTCTGCTCCGAAGAGAGGGGGCACCACCACACCCTCTTCCTGGTCTTCTTCGCTGAAGACAGAGGGCACCACCACACCCTCTTCAT
>WEIT01021181.1:69733-82616 GCA_013389985.1 Dryoscopus gambensis
TTCTCTTCCCAAGGAAGGGTTAAAAAGTCTCTGTCTCTACTGCCGTCAACTCCAGGACTCCCACGGCTGGGAACCTCCCCCACTCCGCTCCTCCGCCGGCACAGTCTCTCTCTCTGGGAGGGGGAGGGTAGGGTAGAGAACCATCTCCTTGTCTCTCCACCCTTCCATGCTGCAGAAGCTGGCTCAGTCCCGTTTCCTTCCACCCTCTCTCTCTCCCCGGGCTCCGGCCTACCTCTCTGCTCAGGCCGCATGGCTTCAGGCTGCATGGCTGCCCCTCCCCCGCCCAGGCCCAGGCCCAGGCTTCAGGCCTCAGGCTGGGCGGGGGAGGAGATCTGCTCCCTTCAACAGCCAGAACACAAAAGGGAAGTTCCTCTGTGATTCTCTCCTTTATCTCCCTGTGTTCTCAGAGGTGACAAATCTCTTCAGTGGTCATGCCAGGTGTCAATATTCAGTCTGACCACTGATTGGTTTGACTATAACTTCCTCAAAAAACTCACTTCCTTTCAAACCAGGACACTGACCCTGAAGGCCCTTCAAATCTCAGTGGCCTTTTCATGGCATCTAATGCTTTCTCCCATATCCCTGTGCCACATCTTAATGTTTTGTTTGCAAGTGCTCTCACCAGCTATTTCACAAATTGTACTAGAAGGAGGGCTGGATGAAGCCATGAAACAGTATTGCAGGACCAGCAGTACACTTGGATACAGGGCACAAATTACCAGGGAATCCTCTGCTGGGGCTGGTCTGACAATTTACCCATTCTGGGTCCTTCCTCTCTGCTTCAGCGTTAACTTCAGTTCATATTTCACTTTCATGAAGTTGAGTGATTAGTATATGGTCACCTCCAATTTAACTAATGGTCTGACACAGCTCTATGCCACCTGCTATAACAGTGGGCTGGAAAGCCCTCATAAGTGTCTGGGGGCCTGTCTGTTCCTGGAAGCTGGCCCTGTACTTCCTAGATGTCATCTTGCCCCTTATTCCTCTCAAGAGCTCAGTATCACAGCCTCTCCATGTTGTGTGACTCGATGTAAAGTGCCTGTCTCCTTGTGGGTAAGAAAAATCCTACCAACTCCTCTCTAGTCCATAGTCTGAAAGGTAGCTGGGTGATCCATATGTGAAGAATATAAATTTATATATATGTAACTTTTTCAACTTGATTTGTTAAAGGCTTGTTGTACTTTTCTGTTATTTCTGAATCTTCACCAACTTTTGGATTTCACCATCTTCTACTGCTGGTAATTCAGTGCTTTAAAACTTTCATGAAGGTAGGTTTTCTGGGCTATGGTAAAATTTGTTTTACTGTAATGAGTTAAATTTTCTTAGTTAAGGAAACAGCTAGAAATAAATGGAATATTCTGTATCATTAAATTACAATCCGTTAAGAGTGCTTTAACTGCCTCATATGTCATGACTTGTTTCTTGATAGGGTACATGGTAAAAAATATAGTTAATTTGGAGTAATGTAGAAGTAGCATAACTGACTTTTAAAAGTTTTAGAATATTTAATCACTGAATATTTAATATTTGTTCCCTTTTTTGAAAAGCAACTTTAACTCAAAACTTCCATTTGTTAGTCTCTGTATGTTTACTGCTTATACCTACAAACTTTGGCTTCAGACTGCAATTGTTTCTGTTAGAGCCCCCTTGAAGTTGCTTTTACAAAACCTCTTCTTTATGCTTTAAGAAATACTACCTATCTATACTCTTCTTACTTGATTTATGGGAAGTCTTACTGTGAGGTCCTGAGTTGAAGACCAAATGCTATTGTAGATACTGGAAGTGGTAATGGTGTTCTTGGTATGACTTGAGTCCCTCACCTACCTCTGTATGGCATTGATTTTACTGTCCCTTTAGGAAGGAGGAGAGAAGGTGGGGAGAACATTCTCATTGTCTATTTTTACCTAAATTGGAGAATTTTGGGGTGTTCTGATGTAGGGTTTGTTTGTTTTTGTTTTTCAAATGTGGGCACATAAGCCACGTGTGGGTACATGGATAGCCACAATGGAGCTATTTCTTATACAGAGAACATCTAGGAAACATCTAGGAAAGTTCTTCATAAGTGAAACAATACCTAAATAGCATCTTGCTACTATTCCCTAGATAAATTCCTTTCAGATAAAGTCTCTGGAATACAGACATGGCCATTACTGATTTATCAGCCAAAAGGTGGCTAAGAGACATAGGTTTGGGGGGGGGGNGAGGTTTTAGGGGTTTTTTATGAACAGCTTTTCCGCCAGGGGTTTGGCTTTCTCATTGAAAATCTTGTTTGTTTTTGGCTTTTTGATTTTTTTTCCATTTTTTAAAATTGTTGCAGCAAAGGTCTCAGAAACCCTCTTACTAGAATGAAAGCTGCCTCAGTGAGCAGCAGCCCTTTCTCTCCACCCAGTCTTGTCAGTTCTGTACTGCTTCCCACTTGCATTAGATTTAAACTTACGATGCAGAAATGGAAGTCTCTCTAGATGATTACTTATTCTCTTTTCCTCTATCTCGATATTTTTAGTACTTCAGAAATGGCTGTACGGATTTTTTTATTATTAATGGTCATTTTGAATTTGCTTAACTAACATCTTTTTCTTGAAGTCCATCATGCTTTTCAGCTTCCTTTCCATCTATTGTTCAGAACCTCCCTCATGCAATTTCAAATGATGCAGCAACAACATGAGCAGAAGCTTGTGGACCACCCACTTTTCTAGAAAAAGAGGTTGATAAAATTTCTGCTTGAATTTATATTGATAATTCCAGTTTCATGGCTAAGAGATTTGAAAAATGAAGCCACTTTTTTGTAACTATGAATTTTTTGTTTATCTGAAAGTCATTTAAGAACATTTTACCTTTTCCAAGGAAATGACATTTTGAAGAATGAAGTCTTAACCATAAAATTATATTAATTTCATAACTGTAAGGTAAAAATGATAAAATAGGGGAAAAAAATTGCTGCATTGACAGCCACAAATATTAATGAGTGTTTAATTCAGTAGAAAATAAGTAAGGCTCCTCTTATAACCAGAAATAACAGTATGTTAGCAATTGATTTTTTACTCAAAATGTGTTGGTCTGTTAAAGTTCTGATGTAGAAATAGCAGAATTTTCCATAAGAATGTTAAAAGCAGAACTATTCAGTAAATATTTCTGTTCTGTATTTAAGGGAAAAACTGATATCATAACCTGAAATGCTTCATTCCAATACTCACTCAGTAGTTTCTAATTAGAAACCATGAATTAAATTATTTTAGAGTAAGTAGAAAGATAACTTCTTTTATAGTACTTTCAAAGAATTGTTTAAATTCCTAATTGAGCTAAAAAAGAAAGGTCCTGAAAAATTGCAAAGGAGCCATGTGACAGAGGAAAAGATCAGAAAACATCTACATTTACTGATATGACAGCTAAGGAGGGATTTTTGCCAGTTCCCAATAGATCAGTGTAGAGGTTAAAAATCTGATAACGGAAAGCACTTCAATTTAATGCATCATAAAAATAGAAAAATCAGGAAGTTGAAGGTTGTTCAAGCTGAGCAGTACCAAGTGCTGATTTTCCTAAATCACTTCAGGCAAGATAAAGTTGGCAGAAAGATAAAGTTGTTGCTCTCATCACCCTCCTCAATACCAGGCACCAGAGCTGTGCTTGAACACCTTGGGAAGGCTCACAAGCCCTCAGACCAAACAGAAACTGCCTACTTCACTGAGCATGTGAAGCGCCAAGTTTTAATCTTTCTGCTAGCATTGCAGTGTGTTTTGAAAGCTTACTGCAGAGTTTAACTGTATTTTCTTCTGCTGCTTCCTTCTTTTCTCATGTTCACTCCTATTTTGGCTACATTTTTATTTTGGTTATTTTCGTATGTGTTATTTATTATCTGTATATATCGTATATGCATTATTTGTAAATGGTAATTGCCATCTTTTGTCATTTATTCTTTTGATCTGCCTTCACGTGTGCCTGCTCTCTCATGAGCAGTTCTCATGTTTTTTGAACTAATTATGTTTATGAAAAGGGAGGAATAAATGTCATGCATGTTCTGTTGACAGTATGAAATCAGCTAATTAAAACCTAAATGAAATGTAAGAAAGTAATGGGCCTTCCAATGTCCTGTCATCTGAGGGGAAAAAAATTTTTTTAAGAAAACTAAAACCAAAATAAAAGAGAGAAAAAAACCCAAAACAGCAACAACAAAACCCCCAAACAAACAAACAAACAAACAGAAAGGTAATATCTTCTGACCAGCCTGGGATGTGAGCCTAGTGTTCTGCTGTTGCAGCTACCGGAATTTATATGCTCTTCCACTATATTCACACTTTCAAACATTTTGGAACAGATTAGTTGTATTAAATTGCACTTTAGATTGCTAGTCTGTGCTTCAAGATGTAGAAGCTCTGATTTACTATTTTTTTTAAATGTTGTTGTTGTTGTTAGGCCTCCTCTTTCCCTGACAGGCTTATGTTGTTACCTGGTGTGATCAACAAGTACTTGATACTGATCAAGTAATATGGGTACCACTGCTGGGAATGCTTTGATGTCTGTTTTCCCCATGCTCCCTGCTTACACTACATAGCCTTTTCATCTTCTGAAATGTGAATATCAGATGGATGATGTTCATGATTACTTTGTGATACAGCAGAAATTGGGGACTGCCTGTTCTAAAAATATTTTGAAAAGGTAAGCATCTAACTTTTTCTTCTGGCAGAGTGTCTGCTTTAAGTAAACACAAATTTCCATGCTGTATTTAGGTTTCCTCCACTGTGGACTGCATTGTGAGTAGGATCAGAATAATTTCTCCCCCATAGTCAAATGCAGCCATTTGTATCTTAGAATCAGGAACATTCCCTGAAAGTTACAGTGCTTGGCAGCTTTAAATCTGACTGCATCACTTTACTGTGTGAATTGGTTCAATGGTTTAAATACCATAGAAATATTTCTCTCCAGATCCTGGATATCCTTATTGAAAATTAAGTAGAGGTCTGGTTTTTTGGTTGGGTCGTTTTTTTTTTTAATCATTTTTTGGTGTCAAATAGTATGGTAGAAAGCAGCAAAACATTTAATCCAGTTGTCATCTTGGCAGGTGCAGGGAGAGGAACTTTGGTTGTGGATTTTCTGGGGGTTTGATTCTGTCTGGGGTCTGTGATGTCATGTCAAAACCAGCACTGACTCTAACAAGGCAGTTCACAACAACGGGACCACGCTGTGAGATCTCTTATAGAATTCTTTTTTCTTCAAAAAAGATACCTTTTAGAGGAAGCAATGATTAATGTATGTTTTATATAGGGGAGGTACCGGCTAATAAAATTGCAAGTTAAATGACACTGATATTTAAACCTCCAAACTTTTCTTACCTGCGCACGACTGCAGCGATGTAGCAAGCAGCCTGCGAGAACAGCAAGCCAGAAGAGCCTGTGGCTTTCTGAGCGCTGCTGCTCGGAGCAGCGGGCGCAGTGCACGAACGCAGTTTGCCTGCCTGTGGCTGCAGAAAGCCTTGCTGGGCTGCGAGGCAGAGCAGCCCCTCGGCCACCTCGTGCCCCGCAGGACCGCGCCGGGCTGCCCTGCCCTGGAGCGCTGCCACGCTGCCACCCCGCGGGTCCTCTGATTGGGCACTCCCAGCGACCGGGTACAAATGCTGATGCCGCTTCTGCGATCCTTTCCACTTGGAGGAGAAATCGCTTATCCCCACCCCCAAGCCCACCTCTAGGATGTAAGTAATGGTGAGAAGATGAAGATGAAAACAGTGCGGCGTGAGTGACTGGAAATCCAGCAGTCTGGTTTAGCTGCAGTGTTATGTAGGAGTCGTCTTCAGACTTCTTACCTTTGGTTTTTTCGGCACAACCTGCCTGCAGGGTTTCGAAGGCTGTGAAAGGACTTACCGTTTGTGTGTTAGTGTTTTCTGTGTATCATCATATTACCTTGCTTTTTCCCTGGACAGCTGTGTTCACAGCTTCATGTGGAAATCTTTATACTGAAGAGAGATAAAAAGGATCCTTAATCTGATTCTCTTTGGATCTTTCTATTTTTATGGTAAGTGCCAGCATATATTGGCTGAGCGTAGCTTCTTTGCTGCAGTGCTCGTGCTCTCCTCCTCTCTCTCTCTCCCTCCCCCTTCCCCATCTGTTTTTCTCCCCCTGTAGTCTTAGATAAGCCTCGCGACCTTCACTTAATATCTCGTCATAATTTTCAGCATCTTCACAGCAGATGCTGGCTAAGTAAAATACAAGTTTTCTGTTTATTTTGCTCTTTCCCTCCTCTGACCCAGAGCTCGGAAGTATTGACTGCAAGCTGAGTGCTTCCTCTTTTGTCCTTGAAACGGGAGGCTTGAGCGTTGCTCGCGATTGCCTGTGGCAGCAACGGGATACGGTTCTGGGGAACTGGAACGGAGATTGGGTAAAGGTGACTGACTCATTCCTCTGGGTCTGTACCACTGCACTGAGGGCACAGATACCCCCTGCTTGACCAGCCACCTAGGAAACTGAAGCCCCTCAGTGCTCAAGTGTGAGCATACATGTGGTTTGAGCTGGTGTTTGCTGTGGCTGGCATGGGACAGATGGGCTCTTCCAGCATTTTCAGTACAAGCCTATGTCATCAGGTGTTTTTAAGTTGGACCTTTTGCATCTTAAAAGTGCAGCCTAGCTGGGACAAGAAGTTACAGAATAGGCAACCTCATACCCCTCATCCCCCTCTAGTCCTTACAGTTGCAAATTCTTAGCTTTTTGAGGTGTTTTTACGTCTCTGCAGTAGAAAAGAAGTGCTTTTTAAATGTCCGAAAATATGTGCTGGCTTAATTTGTGCTCTAAGCTATTTTAACAGCTCTGATTTTATGAATAGGAAAGGTTGTTATGAGACCAGAGTAAACTGTGCTCTTAGCTTTTCTTTTTTTTTTTTTTCCCCTCTAGTTTGCTGCATGAGATTTAAAGTAAAGCAAACATTCAGTTTTGGTAGATATATGAAAAGGAAAGGAATATATCTGGGAGAACTATGGAAGTATTTCTTTTAACTTAAATGTGTTTCATGCTGTGGATCCATTATGCAGATTGACTATGCATAGCCCTTACACACTGCAGGAATAATAAAGATTCTGCTACATCTTCAAAGGTCCACTGAAGGCATAGATATAACACTGGCTCAAACTCGTCAGAGGGTGGTCTGAGTTCAAGCAGAGCAAAGAGGAGATGTGTTCTTATACCTTTGTTTTACTGAGGTAGGATAAGAATAAAGCTTTTATTCTGTCTCTGCATTGCCTTTTCTGGGTTTAACAAGAGATATACTGATGTCAGGGAATTTTTTTTCTTTGTTCAATGTAGCTTACGTTGTGACTTAATAAAACAATTTTGTTCCTGATTTATCCTGTAATTCAGAAAGCTTTGCTTCACATGAGCTGATTAGTTGAACAGAGTTTGTGTACCTCCTTTTCCCTCGCAAATGAGTAAAAACTTCAGAACACTGCTGTTCTTTTCAATACCCTTAATTTCTTTTCTGTGCGGGGGTGTAATGTCCCATTGTATTGATGAGCACGTATGTGTATGGTGGGGGAGGGGAAAGCCCAGGTTAGACAAGAGGCACTGAAGGGAGGAGGAGGCTTACCCTGATCTGTAGGTAGAGGACTTCATGGTGCAGTGAGGTACCTGCTGCATTGCCTTCAAAGCCAGCACCGATGACCAGCATGTAGCCCAGATGTCTGAGGTCCAAGTCCTCTCCCCCATCAGATGTTGTGTTCTGGCATCCTGTAGTACCCACAGGTGCAGCTGATCCCGAGCCTGGCTTCCCTTCTCACTGATGCAGTGAGGGGATGCTGCAAACCTCCTACTTTGCTAGGGAATGGGCCTGTTTTGGCAATTGTGCAGCTCAAGGAATTGTCTAAAACATTTACTTCTAGAGCAGTATTCCCCACTGTCTACTACTGAAAGGCTTTGGCACTATGACTGGTCTATGTGTTACTTAACCCTTTTATATCAGTAACGAAGGTGCCTGAGTTTGTTCTCTTGCAGTTTCAGTGAGTGCTGACACAATGACAGCAGCAAAGAAACTTTTTTGCTGTGGAAGATCAGCAGAGTTCCTGGTAACACACACAGAGAAGCCGTCCTGACTCCCTGCAGGTTGTGAAGCTGCCTTGGAGAAATTAGGCTTAGGCTTTTCTGATTAAATGTAAAAAGTAATTGTGTGTATGTATATGCACTTGGAGTTTTTTACTACTTTGTTCTATATAAAATTATTATAAACGTAAAAACCAAGAGGGTTTGCAAAATACATGCACAGCCTAAAAAATTCTGAAGACCCCACAGTTAGTTATGGAACTGCATGCTATTATTTTTTTAAGTATTATTGTAAAATCAGATATTCATATGCCTTAAAATAATCTACATTCCTACTTAACAATTAATCAAATAGGTAGTTGTCACTCAATAATTACCAATGTTTAAGTAAAATTATCTTGAAAAAGCTAATTTTGGTCATAAGTGCATAAACATATCTGTCTTTTCCAATAAAAGTTTAAAAGCCAAGGAGCATAATTTAATGTGATTTTCCCATGACCTTGAGGAAAAAGGAAGTGAGGAAAATGATCCCGAAATATTTTCTCGAGTTTAAACCACATGAGCTAGCAATGGGATGTTTGCATTTGGAACCTGACATCTGTGTACTGCAGCTGAGAAGTCTATGCATCTAAAATCCTTGACAGCACATCTTCTTGTAGGCTAAAGACTTGAAAAAGAAAGATGCAGTCCTCTATAACAGTCTTGAGAGGTATAGAGAAGAGTGAAATTCCCTGAATTACATGAAATTCAAGTAGGTAGATGTGCTGTTGATTTCTTGGGAATTCTGTGAATGCTCTAATAGGGAATGCATGCATAGTACTTCCTTGTTTCACAGCATGGTGTCATGTTAATTCCTTTGCAGGGTGGCTGAAGACTGCATAGAAAACAACTGCAGGGAAAGAAAAAAAAAAAAAAGCTCTGTTCCTTAGCCAGCCAAAATCACCCAATGGTCTGATGAAGTCATTGCATTTTTTTCCCCTCTGTATGATCAATATGCATTCTTCACTCCACTTGTCTGCAGAAGCAAGTTTTTTAAAGCCTTTTACTCCACAAATATTCAAAAATACACATTTATGTTTGGAATTTAAATGGGTATGTTTTTACAGAAAGCTCTCTCATTTATCCATACTGCTCCAGTAATTTTATGATTTCCATCTGCTCATATCCTTTCTGACAAAACCTATGCAGACAGCTATTGATTATCACTGGCTGAAGAATTCAGGCAGTGGATTAGCCATGCTCCAACTTCCCTCTGGAAAGTAGTACTGAGATAAGCATGTTGCAGAGCTGAAGTCATCATTACCAGGCAGTGCTCTGGCTAGTGATTTTTTTCATGCTGTATCAGTTGTGGTTTTACCTGGCTGTTTCTTCATCATCCTGACCCACTAATGAGCCCACATGGATAATCAAAAGCCGACCGCACGTCTTAGGCTTTCTCCCTTATTCATAGAGCTAACTTTCAAGGTGTTCCTGGACATATTATCTCACTTAGTTTGCAGATTTTGTCCAGGATGATTTCAAGGACTTTGCAACTCTAATGTTGCAAATATTACAAACCTGTCTCTATATGTTTGGCAGCTTTAACAGGTGAGCTCCCTTCAGTGCAGTTGCTACTTTTGCAGTTCGTGGATGTCTGGAAATCCTGTGTGTGAACACTGTGCTGCATAATCTGTCAGAAGTTTAATGCTCTCCAGAAGTACTAGGCAGGATGTTTATGTGCTACGTGCTTTCTCTCTGTCTGTGGGGAAGGATTAGCTTTCAGGCATTGTTGCGCGTGTCCCACATCTCCTGGGCATATGCTGCCTTCTAGTAAGTGCCTGTCATATCTCAGGAGGGGATTGCATTTTCTGCTTTTGTACAGGTGCGTAGTGCTTGTGTAGATCTGTCTGATTCTTCATGGAAACTGTGGTCTTTCACTTCATGTCGTGCAGATTTGTTCTTATGTAACTTCTGCATAGGAGATGTAAAGTGAGAGGTGTTCTGTGTGTTACAGAACTTTCTCCTGCACAGGAAAGTCACAATTATGTTATTCCAGACTTAATGTGGTAACAGTGGAGCAGCACTAGGCCTGCTTGACTTGACATGCAGTGTCAACATGAAGTGTCCTTGTTCTGGCAACGTGAGATTGTTAGAAATTGAGAACTTCTCATTGTATAATATAAGGAGAAATAACAGTTTCGTTAGGAGTTATGGGTTAGTACTTCAGTATTCTAGTGGAAGGGATCTTGGCACTGGAGCAGGCAATGCAAATGTTTTAATCTTTATGGATAACACCCTGAGCAGGATGAATATCACTGAAGCTGCAATTAGATCCCCAAATAGGAGATATAATGGTGTACAGCTCTCTGCACGTGCATGGATTTTATTCTAGGAAAGCACAAATCTGAGAGAATGTTTTCAGAAAAGCCTCATATTTCTAAGAGCTGTATGTAGAAGCTAATAATGCTGCAAAATCAATCCTTCATCACCTCAGGATGAGCTACACCAAGCCCACCTCCAAATGGGCCTCCAAATTCAGGTCTGAGAGAAGACTAGTTCCCACTAAATGGTGAACTTTGAACATAAATCCAGAGATTTCCAGACTCAGCATTTGCAATCTGATTGTCCAAAGGGAGGCTTGCTGTCCAACAGTTTTGGACAACTTGGTCCCTCAAAAGCCCATACTAGCACAGATAAATATTTTTTAAAAGATGGACAAATCTTCTGAATGCATTCTCTGGCCATAAGTGTGTTCTAAGATTCCAGGATCATGTAGGTACGGATGATGATCATGGGAGAGGAGATTCTCATGCTCTCTACAGAAACAGAATACCAGAAGTTTTCACTTCTAAAGGATGGTTGGGAATAAGTCTAAAAGATATGTCCCAATCTTCTTTAGAAGATTATTGCTGTTTAATATGAAGCTAGGAAGAGTAGGCTTCTGTATAATTTATCTATAGGGTTTATGTCACTCTTGCTGGGTGATTATTCAAATAGAGCCCGCGTCAAAACAGCTTTCCTACCTTCATCCATTTGGTCTTGTTGCAGCCCCCTGCAGGATTGACATTAATTTCTTATTTTATATAGTGCTTACAGCCTTCAAATATAGAAAATTTTTTATGCCTCCCTTCATTTTTGGATGAGGAAGTTAATTAACAAAATCACTTGAGAAGAAAAAGACAGAATCTCCTCTGGGCCAGTTTTGCTGTATGGAAAAGCTGGTGATTAGCTGGCTTGGTGATCAGCTGTTTTGGATCAGCAGGAGATATATTCCTGTTTCAGATAATTTTCTTTGAAGAAACTGGTTTTCATTAAAATTAAGCATAATACTTTATACATTATGTATTAGACCACCAGAGACTTTTTCTAAATGGGCTTGATACTTCTTGGGAAACCACTCCCTGCAAAATGCCAATTAAAATCCAGAGCTTTGTGAAGTCCAGAGGTATGTGTCCAGGTATCCTGGCAGACACACAACTTCTCTTCATGTTCTTCATCTATTCCCCAGCCTCAATTCAATTCTTTTCTTATTTGTGCTCCGTGTCACTGTCTCTCCACTGTTTTCCCTTGATACGGACTTTTTTGTCTTTTTATATATTGATTTGCCTTCACATTTTTCTTAGTTTTGGTTTTCTTTTGGATTTTGGGGGGGTTTATAACAATACAAGTTGCCATCCTGTGCTGAGTTTAATCTAGGCATAACACTGCTCTTATTCAGTGCCTAGGGAAAAGCAAATATTGGCCTTTCTAAAGACAGTATTTTCTGAGAGCTTGATCTGCCATCCCAATATATTGCGAAGTATGCATAGAAAAATGGAGAACAAGAGGCAATGACAAACAGCTTTGGCAGGACAAAAGGGCTGGAACCTAAGAGCCAAGTGAAATGTCAGCCTTGTTAGCCTGAATACTCTTGTCCTTAATCTGTCAGGAAAATAATATATTTTGTAGCTTTATAATCTGAGATCAAAGAACCATAGGAAAGAGGAATTAAGCAGGTGATACTGGTCTGAGTTATTTCAACCTCTTTGCAGTTTCATGCAGGCAACACTGTTTTGGTTTATGCTTAGTATTTTTGAGGCTCTTGCCATAAAAATTCTTTATTTTAGATGAGGGGGAGAAAATTAATTAAGTTGAATGCTGCTCTGCCCTCAGAAAATGGAGAAGTCTTACCTCTTAAAATTTCTTACTGTCCTTTGCTCTCAAAGAAACATCTACAGCATTTGATTTTCTAACCTATGTCATTTAGATAAGCTTGTTGAGATTGGGGAAAATTCCTGATCTCATTTAAATTAAGTGTAGAGTAGTCAAGTTTCTACCCCCAGACTTATTTTTGTTTTGAATGATGCTGAATGTTGCTAATAGTTCTTCTGTTTTATTCTCTGCCTCTTTATGATGACCACCAGATGAGCTTAAACATAAGTTCTTTCTAACTGGTCACACAGAAATTGCTGTTGAGCCATAGACAGAATTTCCTTCTTTTCCTTTATTATGTAGAACTTGTGATTCGGATTTCAGAAATGCCTTGGGAAAAGATTGGATAACTTTCTGCTTCAGCATGCTTTATGAAGTTTACTTAGTTTATATTTCTAATAATAATAAACTCTGAACTATTCTGATTAACATATTACGGTACTCAGTGTCCCATGGCGAAGATGTTACTGCAACTTTTCATTGCACTGTTGTCGCCCGGAACAGTTCTGCAAAATTTGTATGCATTCCTATGTAAGAAAAATACTGTTTTATTTTCCTTTTTAACCTGAAAACTAACACGACTCAATTGTTTTGTGATTAGTACACTATGTTAATATACTACATCTTTTGTGACAAAATTTAGGTCTAAATTATCCAGTTGCTTCCTGTAAAACTCAATCAGATCAGAATTCAGGTAACAC
>WEIT01021182.1:234-23718 GCA_013389985.1 Dryoscopus gambensis
TGGCTCTCACTTGTCCAACTCCATGAATAGCCTATTCAGTTCCTTGTATCAGCAGAAAACTTCCTTTTTCTGGCTGAATTAGTTTTCTGATGATTTATTGGGTGATTCATTTCACAGAGGGATCAGAGAATAGGGAAAGAACCTCAGCTCTCTGCAGGAGCAGAAATGGGAGGAAAAGAGAACCAGGTTTGGGAGGAAAGTGCAACAATGAGGTGTTACAAGTTGGGTCAGATGCTGGTGGAAGCTACTCTTAGTAGTCCCTGTTTAGCTTTTCTCAGAGAAAAAAGGAGTCTAATAATAATAAAAAAAAAAACTAATAAAAAAAAATCTTGACTTTATTGACTGTAACTGTGCTAGGTCTTATTNACTGTAAGTGTGCTAGGTCTTATTAGAAACCTGCTTTAGAATATAATGGCCAGGTATCCCTCTAATAGCTCTCTCTTCACCTGTTGGATGAAGCCAAGTCTAAGACATTTAGTAACACTAGTCCAGTGTCCGTGGACATGCTCGGACCACAGTTTATATATTATTGATGTTATGGTTGTAGCATCACTGCTTCTTTGTTAACACTGCACCTGCCTCTCTCAGGGTATATTCACTCATATGACTGATCCCTAAAAACAGAAGGATGATGATTTAGTAATAATGATGGAGAAGTAAAAAAAAAAAAAAATCTGTCACCCTGTTAATCTAAAGAGATGCTAAATGAGGTCAACAGAAACCTCAGCAGTGATCCAGATTCTGAGAGCTGGATAATGCAATATGTATAAGAAATTCATGTCTCACTTTATTACAGGTTATAAGTAATTTTTCTCCCTAAAAGTTAAAGAGAAATAATTCCAGTTGTATGACAGTGATTTGCTCGACTTATCTGTAATTCCCAAGATTTAGAAATACAGCTTGAACTACACTGTTTGGATCTGCAGAGCCAATTGTACAAAGTACTGTTCAAGGGCAGACAGCTTTTGTTCCCTTTCCGGTTTTTTCCAATACTAGATAAAAAATTGCCTAAATTTATACTAGCTGAACATCTCTCCCAAAAGCAGCACCACAACTTCAAGGTCTGGAGCCACTGCTAAGGCAAGGAAGCAAGCACTCAGGAAGAAACACTAAGAATTGTTGCTCAGCAGTTAGAGATTTTTAGTTCTTCAAGAGGAGAATAGCTTTCCATGGTCTACAGTCACAGATGTTAAACACTACTCAATTAACAGTTTTAGGTCTATCCTCTAGGAATAAACTGTTTAGTTTATGTGCAGCCAGGAGGAATTTTCTCTTTATTCTTTGACTTGATGCACAGTCACCCTCCCCAAAAACTATTGAAATCAATGGAGAAACTTGGTGGCCTTTGCCTCTGACCTGCCCACAGCTGCACAGCACATTAGAAGTGCTAATGTGAAAACTGAATTGGTTTCAGCTGACTCTGACCTCTGCAGAGAATTAGGTGGTAGGCTTAAAATGCTGACAGTATGGTACAGCATCAAATGTTCCCATGAGTTTACATTTCTTCAAAAAATATGGAGAATGCATTTAATTTCCTTTTAGTAAATGATCCAATATAATTTATGGCCTTTAAGAAAAGCTTTAAAACTCAGTATAATTTCTGTTTAATAATTTGTTTCTTTTTTCCTTTCCTGTAGTGCCACCCTAGTGGATGCCTTATTGATCTCTGTATGCAAATGGGTATTATAATGGTGTTAAAGCAGACATGGAATAATTTCATGGAATTGGGATATCCGTAAGTAAATACAATACTTATGCTTGTGTAGGTCACAGAATACTAAGTTTATGCTTTCCTTATGGCCAGTTTATAAAAGCAAGATGCAGTGGTCATTACAGTAGAAAATTCCCGCCCAAGATACAGAACCCTAGATACGTAGGTTGTGTCTGGGGCTTTTTTCCACACTGGATGCAGTTTGCAAAAGCGAAAGTGTAATATAAATATTAACAAATAAGTAATACATGGGAAGTACTTGATTTTGTTAAATTGTATTCTGTATTCTAAAACTCCTTAAGAGCAACTGTGTGACCACTGTATTGCTTACATGAAAAGTACTATATGTATCATTTCTTATCTATGCCAGTAAGTTCTAAATTTGATTTCTTTTTGGGTGATAAATGATGCCTGAAAGAGCAGGTATGAGCTGGAAAAAATGCACTGCTGGCAAATGCACTCTGAGAGATAGAAAAATGTACTGACTGGTATGTAGACAAGTTCCCTTGTGATCTTCAAGGTAACGTGGAGCTGTGCCCTAGCCAAAAGGTTGGCAATTATTCATTTCCTACTGGTTCATTCCTTATTGATTAGTATTTAACAAGCATGTTTAATATGATTAATATAGGTTTAATATGATTAGTGTAGTTGATGCCAGAGACTGTGTGGCTGGTCATCAAGGGAAATTAGCAAGTGTGAAAATCTAAGAGGGAGCTGACATTGCCAGAAAGTTTGCCCTTACAAAGTTCAGAGGGATTTGCCATTTCTCCATCTTTCCTGTGCCTAGCACTCCTTGCCAGTATTTTGCAGCTGTTAGAGCTGCAGGAATTAGCTGGGACAGGCAGGAGAGAACAGTAGGAGCAGTATTGATCCTCCTCTTTCCATTCCCTACCTCTTTTGTAAGTTTTCATTAGAACTCTCTGCTTTCTATTAATATAGATTTTGAAACGTAACAAAGCACACAGAAGAGAAATAAAAGAAGGTGACTGATAGAGATATGAGGAGATTGTTTAAGAACAAGTGATTTAATAGGAATAAACTGGTTCAGGTGAAGTGAATCTTCACTTTAGAGTCACAAGGGAAATCACAACATAAAAGACACAGTCACAACATTGCGAAAGGCTTCAGCTTATTCTGATGAGAGATGTGCTTGCTCTGCAGACCCTGCAGTCCACGTTCTAGCCCTGAAATGCTGCAAACTGATGCATTTCCTTTTTGTGTGAAAAACACCTTTCTGCTAGAGCTTGATGGCAGCCAACACAAAAATGTGGATGTCCAGAGGACTTGGAGGCAACCCTGCAATGTGTAGCTGAATTCAGTTGAACTGCATTCAGTTGCACCTACACTTCTTTAAGGGAGACAGGAAAAGCTGTAACCTTTCTGACAAACTACGTAAATGGAAAAATAATCTCTAAGCTTTAAGAAAACAAGCAGTTGCCCAAACCTTTATCCAAATCCAATGACTATTTGCACTCACTTTGCACTATTTACCATTCACAGACCAGACCAGGCTGCTGCAAAAGCAAGAAGTGAAGCATTGTCAGGAAAAGGACTGAATTATTTGGGTGATCTATCATGTTCTATCTTACTGAGACAAAATGGTTAACCACAACTTCAGAGAAACTCTCTGCCACTGTGGTTTGGGGTTTTTTTGCTCTCTCTACTAACTCTTAACTAGTGTCCTTTGTTGGCCAAATCAGTGCAACTCCCTGAAACAATGTTTATTTCAGATGTGAGAAGTCATTTCTCTTTTGGCTCAGTGCCTCTCACAGTGGTCTTACACACACATTTCTTTGGGAACAGCATCTTCCCCCTGATGCCCAGTACAGCTCCCCCATTTCTTGAGATGGAGGTAGCTCATATGTCAGCCATCCATCTCTCAGCCACTGTGTGTTGTCAGTAGTTCCAACACTTCTTTCTGCCTCTTGCTCCTCTGAATGTTTGGCTGCAGACACCATTCAGGGTTGCCTTTTCCCTTCCAGGATTGCCCAGAGACTCTTACCCTGCACACTGTAGAGCCATGCAGAGATGCCAGGTCACACACAGGAAAGGATCAAGCAGCATTAGCACTCTTATTTACTGAGTTCAGCTATCTCCACACAGCATTGCATTCTGTCATATAAACAGACCCCGAAGTGATTTGGTAGTCTGTGTAGAGAAAAAGAAGTAAATAAATAATGAAAAGATGTCAAAATCCCTTTGCCATTTTAACAACATCTAGGCTGGGATTACAGCTCATCAGATGTAGCTGTTTTCATACCCATTATGCTTTGTCATCAGCCACAAGTATTACTAATGCACTATTTTCCTGTACGTTGGGAAATGAATTTTGCAAGATACGTTGTGCCCACTTAACCTCTTCCAATTTTGCGATAAATAGACATTAATATTCTTTACCTTGTTTCTTTAATTTAATTTAAAATGTAGGCTAATTCAAAACTGGTGGACCAGGAGAAAACTACGGCAAGAGTATGGCACACAGGGAAAAACAAGCTTCCCACAGTGGGAAAAGGACTATAATCTGCAGCCTATGAATGCTTATGGACTCTTTGATGAATACCTAGAAATGAGTATGGCTCTAACCTTTGTTCTCTCTCTTTCACTAGATTTTAATGTTGTTGCTTTTTTGTTGATGTGGGCTGGTGTATTCTTTTAATTATCACTATATGAAGCTAAGGAGACTGCAAAAAGGTTTTTATTCTCACCAGTCAGGTGAGGAATGGGAGTAAGTTTTTAAGAACCAAACCAATGTAGTTAGGCACACTGCTGATGGTTTGCTAACCTCCCATCTATGAATCAGTTCCCAATCTGGATTTGTTTTGCCCAACCAGAGCCCAGTTCTTTATCTGCATACATTTCTGAAGAACTTTGCTGTTATTTTCTAAAGAAAGTTGACTTGTGCTTTTACTTTTAAGTGCATGGTACAGACCTGCATTCTTGTTTATGTTTAAAGTCCTCCCTCATTTACTACCTCACATTTACAAGGTAACTTACTGCCAAAAGGCACTGCTCTGTCCAGAGGAGAGAGAAGGATAACTGCTCAAATATATTAAAAAAACATGACCTTTTGCCCTATGTGACTGAACAGCATATGTCATGATTGTTTTTTTCTTTTTCTCCCTCACACAATTCTTTTCAAAGTAATGGTAAATCTGACAATCTGAAAACCTGCCTCTAGAAACTGCAACAAAATTTCAAAATGCTTCCCATCTGAACTATTAACAGGAATGTATTCATCCCTAATCTTTGCAAGTATTGAGAGATCCTAATTGATGCTGGAGTAAAAATGTCCCTTTCTAAAAGCATAGTTTGTCCACCTCCAAACTTCACTCCAAATTACAAAATTTAGGTGGTGCTGTCCATTCCAGGGTCAGATGTGCATTTGTTCTTTTCATCCTTCCTTCTGAACTTTCAACAAGGACTTGCTGCACAACTGCCACTAGACCATTATATAGTGTGACGTAAAAAGAAGTGTTTGTATACTTTGTACATAATGTCTATTTGCATACACTGTTTGGTATCTTAGACCTTGGGATTAGATCCTAACAATTATACTTATATTTCATTTTTTTTTTCCTAGTTCTTCAGTTTGGGTTCACAACCATTTTTGTGGCAGCTTTCCCACTGGCACCACTTCTGGCCTTACTAAATAATATTATTGAAATTCGGCTCGATGCTTACAAATTTGTTACTCAGTGGAGAAGACCTTTAGCTTCAAGAGCCAAAGATATAGGTGAGCTCTTTGTATGGTGTTTGTTATATATATGTGTTATTTGTAAATCAAAGTTTTGACCACTTCAAGTAAGAGCACATTAAGGCATTTTCAGTCATCTTCCCAATTAATAATACACTACTTGATTGTTCAAAAAAACTTCAAGTATCTGATGCCAATCTACTTATGCAATTAATAGTCTATATTGGAAAATGTCTTTTAATAGTTTTCTGGGGGACTTAACAGCCAAGGTGTAAAGTGATCAGTGTTCTCTGCAGGTGTTTTGTTGAGGCAGACACACTATGTGAACACATGCTGCTGCCCAACTTGAATATAATAACCAGACAGACCAGATGAAACATGAAAGGCAAGTTCAAGTGGCCACCATCCTGTAAGGGACCTGTATGTTTTATGTTTAACCAGCCAAAACCAGGCTCCCCTGTGACTCAGGGGCTGTGCCCACCGGGTCCATGGTGGGTCAGACAGGGTGGGTCTGGATCCCAGCAGACAACTTGCTCTCAGCGAGTCACAGCTGCATTGCCAAACACAAGGTCCACCTAACTCTGAGGTCATCCAGCCACACACCATTGCAAGCGCTCTCTGAACCTATTTTGACTACAAATCTCTTCTGTCCTTGCAGTACACAGAAGCAGAACACCTTTAGGAAGGATTCCAAAACAAAGTCATCTGCCCAATGCTGAATCCCTGGTGTTTTCAGAGGTGTCAATAGGGCACCTCACTACCCATCTGAATTGCAAACATCAGGAGCCCACACCAAGAAACAGCAGAATCTCAGGCTTTCTGCTCTTAGAACAGTCTACCATGTGCCTGAAGTCTGTGTCTGATTAAAGCTTTGAATGTGAACAATGTGAATCTGTGGGTTTTGGCACATGCCTGGACAGCAGCCAGTACATGGCATACACTGCAGACATAATTCCTGAAAAAAACAGTTATATGAGATAATCAATAGAAGCACAGAAAAGTACATTTTTTTCATGTCGATTCAGGTGTGATTTCTCAAAATAAATTGCATTCAGCAAAGTTTTCAGGGACAGTTTGATACCTCATTAAATCAATGAGTATGTCTAACCTTCCTTTGGTATGATTCACAGTGATGAGGTCCCGCTGTTCAATAAGAAAATTTATTTTTAGTCAGTGAATCTTGGATAAAAACTACATGAAAACACCTTGTGCAGTAGGGACAACTACTTCAGATCATGCAGTATTTCAGGCACTTTGGTTCTTGCTTTTCCTGGAGCAAACATACTCTGTTTGTTGAACAGGCATCTGGTACGGGATCCTGGAAGGCATTGGAATTCTTTCTGTTATCACAAATGCGTTTGTTATAGCAGTGACATCGGATTTCATCCCTCGCCTTGTTTATGCTTACAAATATGGACCTTGTGCTGGCCAAGGAGAAGCTGGACAAAAGTAAGCTTTTTGGGGAGGGGGGAAAGAGATGTGCATGAAAATCACTCACTGCTTCAATAGATGCAGTAGTACTGTCTGTGTATGTTCTGATTCCACTAACCCAAATTTATTGTGTTTAGGTAACAGCAGCCCTAGGTAATGATGCTCTGCATATTCACAGAATGGGTTACTGAGTGACTGTGATTCATGACGTTAATTCAAGGCAAACATGGCAGGGCTATTTCAGAGATTTAGTGTGTGTGACAGGATGCTGCCCAAGCTGTACTTCCCTGCTGGTAATACATGGATATAATCCTCTTTTCTTTCGGAAGCAATGCTGATACTAATCAGTAAAGAATTTGTTGAGCATCTTAAACTTGTACACTGGGGTTTTTTCCTGATGTAATATTCAGCATGTATTACTCAAAAAAGTAGTGTCCAGCAAGAGGAAGCAATTTCCAACTAATACATCAAGATATATTTACAGAGAAAAGTAATTTGTTTTTCCTCTAAAACTAGAGTTCTTAGATTAAATCTTCCAGGAGACGTTTGTGATCTGAATCCCTGCTGCCTAAGTGGATTTTCTTTCAGTGTTGCTAAACACGGTGATTATATTAGCGTGTGCACACTACGAGCAAGTATGAGATAGTTGCTGCACAGCTGCTTGTGAAATCTAGGCTGTTGGACTCCGGGAAGGTCACTGAATCCAACCAAACACAGACACAGTTTGCAAACGCTCTAGCAGTGCCATTAGCAAGGAACCCTGCTGTTCAAAGAAACCCAGGCTAAACAGTAGACAGTGACAGAGAGCTTACATTCTGCTATTGGACATATGGCAGATTGATTTTTTACTCCCTGCTGCAGAAAGTGAGCTCATCTGTTGCTGCTTTTTTGGCATCTTTTGACTGTCAATACATTTAATCACACTGACAGAAGAAGGGCATCTGGTGTGGCAGCTCCCAATTAGCAGATCTGCTAACTTGCTGTCCTGCAAGGAGTTGGGCATTTTAGCTGGGGCTAGGGAAGATGTTCTGTTTACTTTCAGGAAGAGTTAAAATCCCTTCAGGGGTAAATTGGTCTGGTGCCAGTTGTTCCTGAGAACATGCCTCTGCTCGTGCCATTATGAAGATCTACAGGATACTGCAGCACTGGAAGCAACTTTCCTTGCTAAGGAAAGCATAAGGAAGGATTTTCTCAGGACCACTGTGCATGAAAAAACAACACCTTTAAAAATATTTCTCTTTTAAGACTCAAATATGACTCAGTGGCTTTGAAACTAGTTCTGCATAGGGGAAGTAGTTTGGCTTACAGAGGAAGCTCTTCTTTTCACAAAATTCTTGTACAATGTTTTCACACTTCTGCTGCTTTTTTGAGTGAGTTTCTAGATGAAACCATCAGGTAGTAATACTTTGAAGGAGCCAACTTGTATTAAAACTGTTTATGTCAGCATTCTGAATAATGTTATTAGTAAGTACTGTTACAAAAGCAGGAAGATATTCAAAAATCCACAGGAATAGTGAATTTTCTCAAATTAAGGAGTGAAGACCATCTGTTATTGAATAACTTGAAAGAGAGAGGTACTCTTTTCTTTCAAAAAACATCTGTAGGTATTAGATCCATATGACATGCTGTGATATCAGAAAAATATTGGAATTAAATTAAGGTCCAAATCCAATCAGTATGGAGACAAAGCCAGATGGTGTTTGAATATAATTTCTCAAAGACTGTAAAGTCCATATTTCTAAAAACCCAAACCGAAACAAAAATCCCCCAACCCTTACTGTGCATTATGCTCTGCACCAAGCTGAGCAGTGTGCCTACAATTCCCTATGCTTGGGCAGTGCAGCAGGAACAGCACCACACATTTTGGCCATATCTCTCCTCAGCTTTACTAACACCAAACTTGAGCCTTCTACTAATGCCCACAGCTGTCTGCCAGGGGACACAGCTTCTCCTACTCAGTGTTCTCTCAATTTTTCCTGGCCTTCACAGTGCTTAGTCACCCTGGGATCTTCCAGTATGGATTTCCTCTGATTAACTGGACATTTTCTAAAAGCTGTTTTAAGTATATATTTTTCCATATGATTTAGTCTCCCTTTGTGCTAGTACCATCAGTGAAATAGTGGGAATTTTGATCATCTTCCAAACACTCCTCATTATTTTCTCTGCCCCTATTGTGTCACCATTTAGGTGACTTTTCAAAAGTAAGCAGTCGCAGTCTTCACCATTTCTTCTCACATAGAAATCTATCATGTCTTCACTTTGATTGTTCATCTGACCTACTTGAGCATTTTTTTTATATTGCCTCAACATCCCTTTCAAATATTAATAAGCATCAAAATTGTACTTTGGATTTTATGAAACCCAAAGAACATTCTCCTGGGTACAACAGTTAATGGAAAAACCTTGCTGTGTCCTGATGACAGCATTTTGTCCTCTCTAGGTGTATGGTTGGCTATGTTAATGCCAGTTTATCAGTATTTCTGGTGTCTGACTTTGAAAACCGTTCAGAGCCAACATCAAATGGAAGTGAATTCTCTGGTTCACCATTAAAATATTGCAGGTAAGTTTCTGATCAACATACTTCTCTGCTTTAAGACACTGAAATGGGGAAGCATCATAATAAATCCAGAGTTGAAACTAATTTTTAGAACTTAAAAATTGAAAGTTTTAACTGTGCTGTTCAGGGTCACGGTCTTCTTGGTACTGCTTGGTACTGGTATAACTTGGCTGTTACCAGCATGATTCCTTCCTCAGATAAAAGAGAAGCTGAAAAGTTGCTATCTGGAGGGTGTTTCTAATGCAGGATTTTTATGGTGTCATAGCTTGACTCAGACACAATCATCATGGATAAATATAGTATCAAAAGGCCAATAATAGGTGCCTGATTACTTAGGTACCAGTGAGATCCAATTGTGATGAGATTATATCACAGGACATGCACAGGGAAGTCAAGGTTGCACAGGAGCAGCCACAGAGTTATTTCACAGGTGTGACAGACATAAACAGGCTCTGTCGTAAGCTATCTTTACAAAACCTCAAATCCAGCATTTCCTAATTGTTGAATTGTTAATATGTTTATGTCGCTGCTTACAGGTGTTACGATTAGTAATAATCACATAACTATGGTTTGAATCAAAAGAAGATGAGCAGTTAATTTTCTGCATGTCTTTGTCCTCAGCAATAGATTGGAGAAATAGCAGTGTGTAATGGCAGATTTGCACCTGAGTGATTTTAATGGCCAAAACCCTCAAGGATCTACATAAAGGTCTTAAATGGTGTCCCAACCAAAAATACCAAACAAATACAGCTACCATTTTAAAACTGCAATATTACATTGCAAGCATGAGTCCTGGCAGTCCTGTAGCAGATACGCTTAGTGGCAGTATTTTTCACTGTGAAGAATTAAAATATCCTTTTATGAGTGCCTAAAGAACAAACGATACTCTGTGATACCACAAAGGTCTGTGATCCAGCAAAAGTCAGTGATACTTCCAATATTGTGACATTTTTATGAATAAGAAGAATTTTGAGTGGTATAGCATAATAAGTGGGGGGAGGGGATGGCATTAATGCTTTCATTTAACTAACTAATATTTAAGACTGTTGTAACTTACTTGGCAGAAAGAGTACTCCAGTGTTGAATTCACCTGTGGAGCAGAACCACAGTGAGAATGTTCCATTCCACATGGTTTGCTATAGCATTATTTAATACTTTTTTGTCATTCTGACCATTCTCTTCCCCTCCTTTAATCCCTTTCTTCCCCAACTTCCAGCATGAAGTTGCTGCTCCTTAAATCCGATGATGGAAATCCCACAGTTAAAAAAAAATTGTCTGCTCAATATCCCATAAACAGAACACTATTCAAATTAGTGTGATAAATCTCCAAAAGATAAATCTGTTCTTTTGGGAGACACTGAATGGTTATGTATATCTACCCTTGAAAGAAAATTAACATCTTTCTTTAGCTGAGTTTATCAGCTACTTACCCACCTGCATTCTGCTGAAACATCAGTCATTTTAATTGCACTTCAAGGCAGATATTGATAGGGAGGTAAGGAAATATTATGTTCTACTGTGTAATAGTGTAGGCATTTTTCCAGGAAGGCAGATTGTCTAAAAAAAAAAACCCAGTTAACTTCTGGTTGCCTGGAACAGAGATTGTGCTGTGCTATTCTGGTTGTTTATAAAAAGGTTTCCCCATTTTTTCATTGGATTCCTAGCAAGTAAAAAAAAAGAGATATACACTACTGGGACTTGGTCCAAGGACTTTTTTTTTTGGGATGCCTGGGATATTGTAAAACATCCTAAACTATGAAGTCAGAATGCTGCTTGCACAAGGAAAGATCATCTCAGTTTTAAGAACTTGCTCTAGAGATACTGGAATTTATGAGAGGTTTGATGTTGACTATGATGTCAAGGCAGTTTCTTTCAGTTTCTATAGCACCCTCTGCAATCTAAGGTGAAGCTGCATTGAGAAATAGAGAAATACAGATTATCATAGAGATTAAATAACTGTTTATTTCTTGTGTACATCAGCATTTTCATTAGTTTTTTAAAACTAACTTAGTGATCAACCTTAAGTGTATTATTATGTTCAATATTTTTTTACAATGGGTTTTCTGTCCCATCTAGGAAACAGATTAAGAAGCAAACAATTTTTATACTACTTTTAAATTAAGTTTCCACAGTACTATTTTAGAATTAACAAACTGCTAGTAAAAATGGACTCCAGAATGTGTGACTTAAAAAGATTCATGGTTTGTAAATACAATTTTGGAGTATTCCTGGATCAGACTTTCCCAGTAGATTCATGGTTTGTCAATATAATTTTGGAGTATTCCTGGATTCAGCTTTTCCAGTTGATATCTACAGGTAAATTATGGAGATCTCCAGTCTTCCAAGAAACACTCTGTGAGAAAAGACACCAGATCCCTTTCTTACATGGTCCTCACCCTGTTGATATACCAAGAGGTGCAGTGCTGGCTGTGCTGAAGTCACGATGAGTCATGCTTTACCCCAGGGATGGCCAACTAATTGATCAAGGGCCAGGTGGAGTCCTCGAGACAATTTTATATGGCTTTTGGGAGACTATCAGGCTGACAAAACTGGGGACATTTGTGGGTTTAAAATGTCCTGGTAGTGGGAATAAAGTGTCCCTTAAAAGAGCAGAGCATCCCACCCTTCTCCAGGTTCTGAGGAGATGCCTGAAAGGCAAACATTGTGCTGCCAAGGGAGATGCCATAGGGTCAAAGCACCCACGATGCTGTGCATTTGCTTCAGCGGTTTTGTTTGATACAGACACTGGTTTGGTTCCTTTGTACCTAATATCCATTAGCAGCTAGAGCACTCCTGGAGCGCATCTTACTGGTAGGTTTCAGCTGAAAGTAAGTGCATTTGGATGAAGAAAAGCATGGTAAGTGGAGGTGATCAGGACACTTGCTTCAAAAGCATGCACCTGACTTGAAATCAAACACTAGCAGAGGCCCAGCCTTAGAAGCAAGCGGTATTATGGTAACAGGTCCAGTTTAAACTGAGCTCATTTTTGGTGCAGAAAATGCAACGATCAAGAGAAGGTGGGTTTTGGTTTTGCCTTCCCCCAGGCAGCAGTGCAGGAGCTTGCTAACTACCATATTGTGCTTGTCTTTCAGGTACAGGGACTACCGGGACCCTCCTCACTCCCCAGTGCCCTATGGTTACACGCTGCAGTTCTGGCACGTCTTAGCAGCACGCTTGGCTTTCATTATTGTATTTGAGGTCAGTGACCATTCAGATGGCAGAACAAAACCAAAAAGGAAACAAATTTCTCTCTGAAGCTTTGCATTGGGCTGATCTATGATGGCAGCTCTTGAGGTGGTTTTTTGTCTTAGTTTCTTTTACTTATATTGTGCTTTGTAGTCTCAGATTTGTTTTCTGAAGAGTCACAGGTATGTAGGTTCTCATAGAAAAGGGAATATAACACTGAAAACTATAGCAGTGACTTGCAGAGAGGGAGAAATAAATGAAGCTTTTATTTACTTTTTGAGTAACTTGTCTAGGTTGGGAAGCCAGATGCTGACTGGTGTGTGAGGATAGAGGTGAAGGAACATGAGAAGAAAATATTAAATATGAGCAACTGAAAAACAATGATAGTTAAAGTTATGGTATTTACACATCTAGATTTTGTCCTTGTTTGGTTTTTTTTTTTTAATGCCAAGAAAGAAAGAAAGAAAGAAAGATTGATTTGATAGAGGCCTGCTGGGCCTAATCTCTTCCGGTTTCATGAGCTGTCAGTACTGAAAGTCAGGATATGCATCTCCAAAAAGGGCCACAAGAATGGTCTCGGCAGGTCAGCCTAAGAATTTTAAAGGCTGAAGAGGGTCTGGCCTCTTGATACACATTTGACATAAAGGCAGCACAGTGTAGGCGCACACACAAGTGAGGGAAGAAAAATCAGCCCTGTTCAAGTCTCAGTGTGCAGCCAAATTTGTGACCAACTGTGGAATAACTTTTTGTTTCTGCCTGTTACCGACACATCAGATTTGACTTTGCTTTACCTCAACCAAAGCCATAGCCTGGCTCATATCTGCCTCCCTCAACATGAGCCACTCTGTTTATTGACACTGTAAGCTGTTTTCTTAACTATATCTATGAAATCAAAAAGGTAATTGCAGCAGAAACCATGCCCTTTTTTTGGAAAACATTAGTGGGTGTATTGTGATTGCTACAGTGCTTACAGTAAAGATTGCACTGAGAGATAGGGGATTCAAAGCAGGTTTTTTCATAAATTAAGTAACTGCCTAGGCTTATACCCCTTTTTGGCACTCTGAGTGGTTTATTGTAGATAACTTAACCTCCTTTGAAAACAAACAAAAGTGTTTGCTATCAATTCAAAAGGAATTATTTGTCCAGGCTAAACTGACAGAAGAAGCTTTCTTTCTCTTTTTAGGTTTGGCAAAAAAACCCCAACACTTAGAGTATTGTGAGTTTATTTCTCATGAGCGAAGAATACATGGGAAAACATTTTACATTCTCTTTTCAGTGGCTTTCAAAAGAAGGGCTCTGCTTGGAGAAGAAGAAATACCTTTATTTCTCCAATCTAGAATGTGTGTCCTTTCTGAGATGGAGGATTTTTCTGTTTGTCTGCTCCTCCTCTCAAGTGAAGTGAGTAAATCTCCAAGCAGCATTTTTGATCAAGCAGAAAAGGACACTAAAGCAATCCTCCTGCATCAAACTCAAGCTTTGCTGTGTCATGCCTAAAATAGGAGGGACAAAGGACCAGTTAACTTGTATTTAATTATCATGTTTGCTGAACAGAAATATGTCCTTGGATAAGAGACACAGTGTAAGAAAAAAGTTTTTAGGGGTTTTTTTGTGTAGATACATTACTACTTTTGTATAGATACATTACTTCTAATACTGATGCAAGCGTTTATAGCAACAGGAAAGTGTTACATCATTTGATCCTCCTCTTCCTGCAGAGCAGGAAGTAATACCAGTGCTAATACCAGGCCCTGTCCAAACAACCTTACAGCAAATCATGACCTCAGGGCTTTGAACACACAGGTCATAGAACAGTTCTGAGGCTTTATTTGAGCCCATCTGCTCATAATTTCTGCTGCATATTTCTGACCAACAACCCACTGACTTTGGCTGGAAATTTTGTGGGGAAAATACTTCATGGTTTGTTTTATTAAAATTTAGTAATGGGTTTGGTTTTAACACAACATCTGTCTGTAAATTGGAAAGAGAAGCTTTTCAGAGCATTTGAAAAGTACTAGTTTTCTTCCTAAGGTTTTAAATTTTTTCATTCGTTTTTTGTGTCCACAGCACCTTGTCTTTTGCATAAAGCATCTGATCTCCTACTTAATTCCCGACCTTCCAAAAGATCTGAGAGATCGAATGAGGAGAGAAAAGTACCTGATTCAGGAAATGATGTATGAAGCTGAACTAGAACGTCTGCAAAAAGAGCGGAAGGAAAGGAAAAAGAATGGAAAATCTTATCACAATGAGTGGCCATGAGAGGGTGAGGAAGAAACTGCTTAAAAGAAGATAAGAACTCTTGTTCATAAAAAATTCCTGCTTTTCTGCAGCACAGAGTGCACTGAAAGGAATAGTCAGTAATGTTGTGTGCACTTAGCACATGTGCAGCCCTGTTTAATAGGGTGGATTTCGTCATAAGCCTTTTGAAATTAGAGGTGTTTCCAAGACTTAGTCTTCTCCAGAGCTGATGTCAGCATAAGCACATCAGACCAATACTAAGTCTCTGCACTCTCACCAGGAAGCTCCCAGGCCCTGACTAAAATTCGAGGCCCTGAACTTCAAAGCAATTATACAACTTCCAGTGCTTTACAGAACTTGGTGATGTTATGGCTCATTCTCATGAAGTTGCTACTTCATATGCAGTGACTGCGCCTTGGCAACGTGGCAGTGTTTGTCCGTGTGTGTGGCCACCACCTGCAGCACTTGCATGGCAGCATTGCTCTCTTCCACAGTGGACCCAACTGTGTTAGTTTGCATTTATTACCACCAGTTAAGGTCACGTACGTAGACCATTTCCATTACTCAACAGTACTGAAGTATTATTTAGGAGGAGATGCATGATCAACTGGTCTAACAATGCGGAAAAATGTAGGCATCAGAAGTGCAGACAGATAGCCGAGCATCTAAATGCAGCCAGAGGTATCTAACTGTAGGGTCATTTATTTGGAAATGACACTGTGAAAAGTGGTAATGATGTATGTTAAAGTTTTGAACAGTGCCTTTTCAGCTATAGGACTGTCTGGTGTCTGAAGGAATCAAATCAGGTTAGGGCATTTTGCCTGGAACTGCCCATGTATTTGTGTTGCAAGATCACATTGAGGCCTAGTCAGGAATTAGGGTGTACTTACACATGTAATGGAAGTCAGACAGTGTCTTAAAGACCTATCTGCATACGGAAAACAAAAAAAAAGACAGATGAACAAGGTCAGCAGAATAAAACACAGTCATCCAGAATATCTACACTTGTAAAACTTTCTTTATTCATCATTCCATCATCTATGAAGGGGTGGAGGGAAAAAATAAAACAACAGGCTGTAGTATGAAACAGCTTGAAATCCTTAATGCCGAGCAATTCTACGCAGGCTGCAAATTAGACTTGGGCAAAATAAGCCACGGTCAACATCCTTTAGCAAATTCCTTTGTATTGAGAAAAGAAAAATTTCTTATTTAATTAAGAAATGAAAAATTTCCAGACTATTAGAGCAAAAGAGTGAATTTGTAGCTTTGAAGACGTCATAAGTGTTGGATGGTGCAACATGAATCAAAATATTGAGTGTTGTGAAAGCTCTTCCATCAGTTGTTTCTAAAAGTTATTCTGGAAGTAATTTGATAGAAGGAGTAGAATTTGCCCTTCTGGACAGACCACACAATGCAAGACCCTGTGGCGGATAACTCAAGCTCCACACAACAACAGGACCATTTGCACCAAGACCAGTATTACCAGATTGGATCTATTAACTGCTTTCCACTGCAAGGGAGAACTGTGCTATTTGCATGAGAGGGAGAAGCTTTAATGAAAGGTAATATGACATGAGGAAGGAGAGGGATAGAAGAAAATGTGAGCACCCTCCTCTCTGTACCCACTGCCTGCCTACACAAAAAAGCAAGGAACCTCCTCCAGTAGCAACCCACCATCCTACCTGGAAAAGGAAAATGATATAGCAGCTCCCTTTTATCAGCTGCTCCTGGCCTAAGCCTGAAGTCCCATGAGACAACAAAAGCACTGAAGGAATTTCAAGATTAGTCTGTTCTGTGTTGGCTCAGTGCCAAACTGAGTGGGGAGCACAATTAGTGGTTGTGGGGTAAATTCCTGACTAATGGAAAAGGGAACTTGTTCATCTCTGTTTCTGCTTACAGCAGCTGTGGCCACATCCCACATGGACAGTGGGGAAATAGGAGTATTTCTGTCTCTGTAAATAGCGGGTGGGGACTAGGCAATGTTGACCTCCAGTATTCACATGCCAGATGGGTTAGTATTTACCATCCACCACCTACAGTTGCAGTCTGGGGATTTTGGGGCAGGATTGCTGTGCAAAATTATATTCAGACCAAATTCTGATGAATAATTGGATTCGTTTGGATACCCTCTGTTTAATGTCTAAACCAACAGATGACCAGAGCTTAGAATCTGTTTGCTAAGTAGTGAGTTGAGACATGAGCCATGCATATAATCAGTGTCACCCACATGAGCAAAATGGACCTTTGCAAATCCTCGCAGTAAGATACAGCTTTGTCAATTTAGGTCTCAATAACTTCTGAGAACTGAACTGAAACACAGCAGAATATAAACTGACTTCCACTCCAGAGAAACCACTGCAATAAAATGTGCCAAAACAAATAATGCACAGCAGAAATGCAATAGATAATAATTGCTTTTGAGAGTAGTTTTCAAGATAGCTACATTATGATGAATTTTCCTGACAATCCATTGCTAGAAGCTGTGTCCTGCTGTGCTCTAAATGAGACCATAGGTTGGCTGCTTGCCAAGCTTGTGCTAAGTATGATGCTGCAAAGGGCTCTGACCTCCCTGGCAGACCCTGAGTACATCTCTGTCACCTCAGTTTGACCAGTCAACCCTTCGAGGTTTTTCTGCTGCTGGTCTGAGGAATAGATTTCCCTGGAGTTCTTCAGAGCTATATAGCCTAACACTCAGGAAAGATGCCCCCTTTTTAGTTATTAGAAAAGTAAAATACACATAGTATAGTAATAATAATAAATGGAATTTTGTTAGTCTCTAGAGAACTAGTTTATGCCATTCTCTTCCTGATCTGATGATGGGTTTTGTCTAAACCTCCAGGTGACAGTCCTGTATGTTATTTATTTATTCCAGCTCCACAAGAGCACTACCTTCAAGAGAATGAGAAAAAAATGCAACCTCAATGCATGGCACAGACATTTTACATAGCAAGCAGGACAGCACAAATCAGAGGATTTACTGTGAAATCATCTTGCAATCACGCTAGGATTGTTTTCCATAGGCCACTCTTGGACAGCAGCATGTACTTCATGAGCAGTTACGTGCCAGTTTTTAAAACCAAGGAAAAAAATTGTATATTGGGACTGTTTTTCAGCCCATTAACTAATTTTTTTTTGCATTCTGTCCCATGCTGGTTTTACAGATCTTAGAATAAAAAATGCAAATTAACAACCTCGATACTCTGACAAAAGAAAAATCTAGGAATAGAACATCATCTACATTCAAGCCACCAAATACTACAGCAGAAACTGTGTTTACAAATCAGTTCTTTTTTATTTTAAATCTTTCTGAGGGGAGTTACATTATTGACCATATATATTATATATATACATATATATAAAGTATATAGAGAGATTGTTTATTTGTAAATAGAAAAATTCTATGGAGAAGAATGTCAAGTTTTCACACTTAAAAAAATCATCAACATAAAGCCATGTTTAATGCTTGTATAATATGATGTAATAAACTTTAAAAATAAATTATGCATATGAAATATTCACCGCTTGTCATTCATGAGTTTCTTTCTGTTTACCTTATTTGTTCCGCAAGCAAACCGACCAGTCAGATAGAAGCAAAATTTAAATGCAGACCAAAAAGAGACAAAATCTATCACTATTTTCTCTCTGTGGTTCTTTTGTGTATTCACATAGTCAAATATTGTTACTGTTGTGGTTTTAGTGTTAGGGTTTTTTAATGGTTTTATTTGAACAAGTTCCTAATTGTTTTGTCTCGTGACCCTGCCAGATGCTGCATATAATTTGGACACTGTGGAGTGCTCCCACTCCTGTTAAATGAATCAGTTTTGAGCATCCCACATTTCTTTATCAGGTGAACTTTTAGCTGGGAGAGATGAAGGATCAGGGTGCAGAAGTATGGTGGAGACGCCAAGAATTATCTTGCTGCTTTTACACAGACAAGGAAGGCCCTGTCTTAGAGTCCAGCTAGCAGAGGATAATATATGTTCCCAGAGAAAATATTATTCAAAAGCAATGAATTGTTTTAATTAATGATGCCAATTAAAAGAAGAAGACTATAGAAAAAAAAATAAACCCAAAGGAGTCACTTTATAGCTCTGCAGCAGTCCTGGGAGGTTAGACAGCAAGAAATGGGGTAGTTGCAGAGGTCACCTTCAAACCGGAAGGATGTTAGTCTCTAAACCACTTAGAGCAAGAGACAGTTCCCAGTGAAAACTCATATTGATGTTATGATTGTGGACCAAAAGATACCACCTGGCCCAAACTTTCCCTTCATAGCAAAATTTGAGTTAAATGACTGCTCAGTGCTTAGTGACTTCAGTAATAAACGGGAGGTAAGATGGTAATTTACGTGTTTTTTCTGTTTTAAACAACTATGTGAATTCAAAGCACTGAGAAAAAACCTGCCTCTTTTAAGTATGATAACCAGGAATATTAGTCTTCACGAACAAACCAGGTAGGAGTTACAGATAATATAAGACAGTCTAAGGCAGCATCAACTGCAGCGCAGTAATTTCAGCACAGAGTGGTGCAGAAAGGACATGCTGATGCTGTTTCACACAGCAGTGACCAGTCACCCTCTGGAGAAGCACATTCAGATGGGAATTCAGCATTTGGATAGGGAGGGCTGTAGCTGTACCGGCAGGCACACAGATCAAGTGCTTGCTGCAGGTTCCACCCTCTGTTACAGCTTACTCTCTCTCACAAAGCACAGGTACACAGAGGCACACCAGTCCACTTCAGCACTCTGCAGTAGTGTGGAGATAGCAGTACTTACCCTCTTTCTGATCTGTGTGCTTAAAGTACCCGGTAAGTACAAATTGTTATATTCCAAGGCTCAAGAACTATTCCATAGCACAGAATGCAGTATCTGTTTCTGGGTCATGAAGACAAAGCACAAGGTTGAATGAGCTGCAGTTATCTTCTGACACCTGAGAAGCACAGCCAGCTCATTCAGTCAATGGGCTAATTGTCTCAGAGTAACTAAGACAGTCCCAAAACAGAGATATTCCTGAATCCTAGAACACTGTATTCAGGGTGCTATTGTTTGTCTCAGATCTTTGATATAGGGACACAAGACATAACCCATGGGATCTATCCCATTTGATCACAGCCCTTCCACACAATGGCTTTAGGCACTGACCTGAACTCGGAGCTGCAGCAGAGGAGTGTGAGAACAGGGGCTGGCCCTAAACTCTGCACTGGATCATGCAAAGAAATGCTTCAGGAGGCAAAGGGGAAACCTGCCTCCCTCACATAGTTTTGCGCTGGGTTACCCAATGGAATCATGGCCTTGGTGGCACCCACAGAGTGTCTGGCTGGCCTGTTCTCCTGGTCTGGTCCTCAGAGCCCATTTTTTCACTGTCATTTTCTGATCCTAACAGTTCATCTTATGCAGTAGATCATCAAGTGCCCTCTGTCACAAGGGCACAGGAAAAAAAATTGATTTAGATGCTACGGGGCTCCAGTCAAGGTGTATAAGCTAGCACTGTGTCATATTTCAAGTTACAGCAGCTCAGTACTTGGCACAAATGCAGCACAACTTTTAGAAGGAGTTTAAGGCACGGAATCAGTTTTTCACTTGATTCCCAAGCATGACTGCCTTCTAAGCTTCACAGCTCAGCTTTCCTGAAATGGCTTTAATTTTCCAACCTGATTTTGTGGCTGTAGAAGAGTTTTATACACTCTTGTATAGCCACAGTAAAAGTCTGAAGTACAAAAGCAACACAGAGGGTCAGAGTCTGTTCCCCACGAAAGCAAGCAGGAGAAGAAAGCAATGAAGGTCTTCACCCTCCCAAAACACCAGCACAGTGGATGGTCTTGAGTGGATCGCCTGTTAACCTTCTCTTGGCAGCCCCACTAGAGCATAAGCCATTCCATGTCCTGCAGCCCTGGAGAAGCCTTCACCATATGACATCCTCTGTGATCCCTTCTCCATCCTGGGGAATTGTGCAGGGGGCTCTGCCTGCCTGCCAAAACAGTGTGCACCTGCCTGATCTGAACCAACCTTGAACGTGAATCCCCAGAGTGAAAACAAGGACTGCATGAACACAAAGGTCTAAGAAAGTTTCAGCTCATAGCTCTGGAGAGAACCGCTGTGGCAACTGCAGATGCAGCCTTCCCTCTTGTCCAGTACAGCCAAAAGGGCCTCTTCTCTACTAACATCTCTGTTGCACTGTGCCCAGCCCAGTGCAAGAACAATCCCAGGCCTGCAAGCTGGGCATGAAGTAGAAGGCTACTGTGGTTGTGGTCTATGGCATTGAATAGATGTGTAAAAAGATTATTTCCTTCATGAGGACCAGCTCTGTAGGGGTAAGATGGGGGAGAAGAGGGAGCTAGGGCATGAAGGGAAAGACAGTACTGACTCTTGCCTCTACCCACCACCAAAGTCACTCTTGCAGCTTCCAGCAGCGAGCACAGAGGAGAAGGTGCAGGTAGCCAAGAAACCACTGGGTTAATAAAAACATAGATGACAAAACCAGCAAAACAAATATGCTCACAGAATCAGTTCTACAGAGGAACCAGATAGCACTAAATATACCTCCCATACAAAAAAAAAAAGACACTGTTTCTTGCAATCTGATAAGGTCCCTCACCCTAATCTCTTCATAGTTCCAATGCCTTAAAATAAAAAAGAAAAAAAAAAAAAACAAGCCAGAAAAACAGCCACATCTGGGTAAACAGTACTCTTCCCAAATTAAAAAAAAAAAAAAAATCACTCTGAGGGTGAAATGAGATTAAAAGCAGATATTTTCCAGGAAGCTCAAGAGTATCAGGCAAATATTTCACGTAGGAACATTGCTTTAGGCTCTGTCACCAAGAACCAGAGTGAGAAAGTGAGGAAGTGCAAGAAAAACCTGATTCCTTTCTTGACTAACGTCAAGGTCATGCAAGGGCGACAGTGCCACGAAGCTCAGCAGATGACTGCCCATGATCCCAGCAGAGCTGGTAACTGACCCAGAACAGGAGTGTCAACAGTGCTTTACATGAACAAAATCGTCCTCGTGGGCTGACACGGGCTTCTGTCATATATGAAGACCATTGACTTTGTTCTTATCACTTGCAACATCCATTTCAATGTGGCTGAAGGCAGGGTTGTCAGTTCCTTCGTCTGCCATGGTAAATGGTTTCCAGTTCAACACTTCCACTTTCTCTGGCTAAAAAACAAAAGACAAAAGCCATGCTGTGAAGCAGAAGGAAGAGTCTTCCTCTCTTTGACCTCTCTTTGGCCATCAGAGTCAGGCCTGACATACAGGGTGCCTTGCAGGAAAACACAGGTTGGTCACTGACCGAGCACAAATACTTACTCATTGCAGTAGATGGTATTTTTCTAGGGGCATGGAAAGTTTTTATTGCATAAGGTACTAATTGTGTAAAATATTCTTGTCACGCAAAATGTTCTTGTCCTGCAAATTGTCTAAATTGCTTTTGGGTGTGCAAAGTTCTAATTGCTGTTTTCATGTCTAGTGATATGTCACCACCAGGTCTCTGAGCTATTGACTCCCAACCCTTCATCCTTGCCCCATCTTTGGCAGGAAGAGCAGATTAACATGCATCATTGCTTTGATGTTTCATTTCTGTTAAATATAATGAGATGTTGAGCTCTTCTTGTGCAAATAGTCCTGATTTTTTTATCTCATCAACTTCCTGCATTATTTATGATGCCAACCACTTGTTATTCAGCTCTTAGCCATATAAGAGACAGATACTTGTTTCTGACTCCAGGCATAAAATAAGTACGGCTGTGGACATTAGCTTCCATGTAGGTGGTGGATTGTTTTGGTTCTTTTTCAAAAGACTTCAGGGATTAAATTCCCATATTGTGGAAACAGATGTTGACCCATTAAAAACATTGAATGACAGTAACTGGATAGCTGATCTCCAGTACTGACATGGTCAAACAGCATTACAATAGTATGGTAAAATATCCCTTTTTTTCACTGGTATTCTTATGCAGAAGCTGAAATACATAGCATCATACTAGAAGGAGTTGTCAGTATTGAGGAAAAAGATTTTGCAAGCTGGACCATCTTAAAGATAGGATTATTGCCTGTACTGCAGCACTTGAAGAGCACTTAACAAAGCTTGAATGTTCAGCTGATCATATTGATTGAAAAGTGATCTGTAGTTTATTTAAAAAAAAAATAATTCCCCTGTATTCTCCCTTCTAAGGGATGTATTACCCAGTCATGTTTCCCGTTTTCTTTTTTTCTCAGGGTGAGAGATAGGAAACAGATGCACTGACTAGAAATGTTTTCTCTCAAACAGTAGCCAAAGTTACAAAAAAATTCAGACCTTAGAGAACACATGCCCACAAACAAAGGAAGCTTTGCTGAATCCAAAGTGTGCCTTGAGGCAGCTTCCCAGAGGCCAGTTAGGGAGTATTTTTAGCAGAAACATGGAGAAAACTGTCCCTTTTCTCAGCTGCTGCTCTGTTATTGACTGAAGTTAAGCTGTGGCAAAACAGAGCTTCCTTGCCTATGCTTACTCCCACCTGCCTTGTACTCTGCTACTGCCTTAAAGCAGATAGTCCTATCAGGCAGCATCAGGTGCTATTCATCCTGATTGGAAAAAAGTAAGCCAGGAAATTTGTTTGCCTTTGTCCCCAGGAGAAAAGATTGATTTAAATCAGAGACGCACAATTACACTTACTTGCTCAGTTTCAGACCGTGAGAA
>WEIT01021183.1:0-10100 GCA_013389985.1 Dryoscopus gambensis
AACTTATGGTGACTAAACAAAATTTGATTGAGAAGTAGTCTCTTTCAGGATACAGTAGGGATAGGATTTCTGGATTTGCTTTGTATGGGTCCCTTCTTTCCTTATTCTTGCATGTGCATCAGGCAGATCATCTCATTTAACAAGCCTCAAATGTATCTGTGTTCTGGTTACATAAACCAAATGCATTTTAAACACTTAAAATAGATTAAAAATTTTTTACCCCAGCAGAGAAACACTAACCAAAATGTTTCTGGCCCTTCAAAGTCCTAGATAGGCGGTGGTCTCACAAAACATCGGGAAAAAATTGTTTGGAACCAAATTCAGGTGAGTTGTAGCAAGGCTGGAACATTTGACTGTGTACATATTATCCAGCTGGACAAGGTATCTCCTCTGATCCCTTTGGAAAATAATTTATTTAGTTTTACAGCTGCCTAAATCAGCCAGCTAGGACTCCATAGGAAACATGCCATACTTCCCCAAAATAAAAGTATTTGACACCAGAAGGACACTAAACTATAGGTCTTCCTTAGCTTCCATTTAGCTGTAGGAGAAATAAATGCAACAGCATGCAAGGCAGATATGTATATCAACATATATCCCTCCCAACCTCAAAAGCCTGAAAAGAGTTTGGATGTATCACCTGTATATTTTTTAGGTTTTTTGGAATTTTGTGAATAATTTTGTGAAAAGTCTACTTCAAGGCATTCAATGTTATTCTGAATATGACATAATGCATTGAAAAGTTTCCTTTTGACACCTTGACACAATAATTGTGAGGGATTTATTTTAATCTTTAGGTGGATAACACTGTGATGGCTACTATCCTTCACCTTCTGGCTTGGTTCCCAAGGAAACTTCCCCTTTTTATATTTAATTTGTTATTGGTTTCGGTTTGCTTCTTCTGAACTAACAAACCCAGATTAATGTATCCCATCCACTTGACTCTCCTGCTGACAGAACTGTTCTTATACTGTGCCTGCAATCTTCATGTTTGCACACGTTACAACCAGGGAATGAAAAGAGAGCTCGGTAATGACCAGAGATGAGGCTGCCTGGAAACACTGACTGCGTCTTGCAGCACTCCCCTCAGTTATTTAAATAGTATTATATTATCTCAAAGTTTTGTAAACTGAGATATATGGAGAGATGAAGTTCCTACGTATGCTGTAACAAAACCTAAATAAGCCAGAAGTATGTGCCTTCAACAATACTCTCTGTCCCAGCCTCATGTCACACAAACATTTAAGCATCTGCTCATCTTTGCAGAACAGCTCTTGTGGTTTCACTGGACTGCAGGGTAAATTTAAATTTAAAGACGTTCTCATTTGCAGACTCAGGACTTACAGAATGATATTATTTGCATCAGGCTTCACTACCATTTAAGATGCTGTAGGGTATCCCTCTTGGCTTCCAGCTGCTGCTCCAGAATGGCACAGGTTTATCCTAAGTCCCACGTTATCTATCAGCCCAGATGTCTCTGATGCCCTCCAGCATCTACAGTGACACCTGTATTAGCCCAGCTGTCATCACACTAAAATGAAGGTTTCAGAACAACATGAGTGCAACAGAGGGAGTGAATAGCTTTTATTAACTCCTAGGAGTGTGATCCGCAGGCAGAACTCCATCTACTGTACTTTTTATTTTCTAAATGGCACCAATCTTTTCAGAGGACTGGAGACCCATCAAGAAACAAAACGCTACAAGTAATGGAACCAAACAACTGACCTGCAGTACGATGTCCCGTCCGTTCCGTGTGACATTAACAGTGTGGGGCTGTCCATTGGCCATGTTTCTGTGGTCAATGTCAATGTTATATGGCTCTTTGGTGCCCCCGAGGTTGTACCGAATTTGCAGATTCCCTAGTGAAAAAGAAAAAATGTGAAAAGCACCCTCAGGTATTTTGATCTTTATTCACCAGCTGTTTTCACATACAGCTGTTATCATTTCACACTTAATTGCTCTCATAGCTGGGCTCTGCAGTAAGAGAAGAGCTGGTGTTTGATATTATGAAGTTACTGGGCTAAAACTGCCTCTAGTTTATAACCCAGAAGTGTGACAATGACCAGCATCTCCAAACCACAGTGTTTGTAAACACTCCAGACTGCAAACCAAACAAATTGGAGTTGTGCCTTGAACAATATGGACAATTGGTGCAAAATTGAGCACATCAAGTAACACTTTATTGTTGTGATTATTATACTTGCTGCAGTAAAATTCTTCAAAATTACATTTTCTAAAGAATAAACCATTGACATGCATTGAATAAAGGCAAAATTACAACAAATTAGCACTGACACATAATTCACACAAGGGATTTTCTTACTCTCATGTTTAATTGTTGTTGATGGGTGACCGTCTGGACTTCCATAGAAATGTAATATTATATTGTGAAATGGAGACCTCAGGTTACGTTGTTAGAAAAGTATAGACAGGAGTAGTTAATTGATATTCATAACATACTGCCAGACAGATTTTCCTTTCCTAAACAAAAGTGAAGTGTCTGCTCTTCATAACACATTTAAATATTTGATTAAAAGGAAGAATGTTTGGAAAGGGAAATGCAGCCCCCACTCTTGATAAAAAATAGAAATATTCTGGCCCAAAAGAGCAGACGTAGACCTTTATAACTATAGATTAATTGTGTGATATTGGATTTCTCTCATGCACCTCCTTTCTTCCCCATGAAGGGAAAAAAATGAGCATCATGTAGAATACTTGTATTATCCCATAAAAGAGAACAGTAGTAAAATCATCCTAATCATGATTTTCATGGGGCAATAAGGCACTATTTGGAATCGAAGTATATTCAGTTTATATACAGTTTTAATACTGTAGCAACCAATGGTCCATATGCAACCTTCAACCATCACCAAAATATTTAGGACATTATATACTATACCACATCCATATTTTGGTCACCTTGGTGAGTATCCAGATTTTCAGAACAGTACATGACACTTTCCACTGACTGCTAGGGATATTGCCAGGAGTTCAGCTATTTAGGTGCCTTCATGTGGATGTCTTACTTGTCCCCACTGCTGGTTCATGGCATGGGTCTGACTGTTATAGCAGGTTTTTGGTTTCTTTTGTTTGGTTAGTTTTGTTTTGCGAGGAGGGATTGGCTAAAGAAACACCACTAAACTAAACAGTTACATCAGTACCAAATCTAGTAGAAGCAGAATAAAGGTTCAGATTTCTAAGTGCTTTACTTTTACGTGACAAGGGTGAAGAGACTTTCTCATCAGTTTAAAGCTTCCCCTAAGTGTCAGCTTGGTATTGTCAACTGTGCCTTCACTGGAGAGAGCCCAGAGCAGTTGCTTACCATTTGGGTTCACGAGCACAGCCATGAAGTCCGGGGTGTAGGAGCTGACATACAGTAAGACACAAGGTGACTTGGTGGTGCTGAAGCTGAAGCTGAGCTCTTCTTTGTTCAAGTTGAGGTCAGGTGCTGTGATCTCAGGATCTGCAGAACTCAAAAGTGTCCGGCTAACTAAATCCTTCACGCTAGTCCCTGGGGAGTGGAAGTTGTAACGAAGCCACATTCCTTCTTCAAAAAATGCTCCCACGTCTTGAACAGAACAGAAAAAGGAGAATGGGAAAAAAAAAAAGGAAAATTAAATGTGCCGACACCTTTTGGTTGAAACATATTACTGTGATTTGATCAGTACTAGTCTGTGCATGTTTCTACTGCTGCATTATTTAAGCACAATATTCAGGTCAAGAGCCTCACTATTTTCCTATGAGAATGAAAAGAACAATCTCCATTTTATTGGTTGGTACTTGGATTCACAGAGCAAAGCAAAGATTTCCTTGGGGGCACAAAGAAGGCCTATGCCTGTATCTCATATCAATACTACAGACAAGAATAATTATGATTTAAATTTAGTCGCATTGAAATTTTGCAGTAGATAATGCTTCAAAGAAGGAGATACAAGGAAGAGTGGCTTAAGGGACACAGTAAACAAACAACAGTCAAGAAAAAGGAAAAAGAGCACTTCTGACCAGAAAATTGGAGTGGATTTCGAAGGACCTCACAAAGGAATAATGGCAATTCCAGCCCCTGAAAGGACTGGACAGAGTACTTGTAACTTATCCACAGCTAGCGCAGTTCTTCATGAGAGCTCCATAATGATGATGCCCTCATGGAAGATAAAATTAACTACGGAGTATGACTCAATAGGGAACAAGAGGACAGAGATATCTGAACTGTAGATCCCAGGAGGTGTTATCTAGAAAAAGTTTTCAAACCAATCTGAGACAAGATGTGGTGTTCCAACACTTCTGACAGAAAATAAACCTACTTTTGGTGGAATTAATGCTTTCAAGCTGAAAAACCACTAGTAGTGCTTCTCACTACTTCTTCTTATTAGTAGACAGTAATGCAGTCCTGCCTCTTCCTTAACATTAAAATCACAATTCCAGGCTGATGTTCTTGCAGCGATGGCTGACTTTGATAACCTCCTACAGGAATTACTGCACAATTGCCCACTGATATCACAAGCTCCACTGGGGAATCACTTGACTGACTTCCCATGGCAGTCATTCATTTAGAGACATTGTGGTACTGGATCAGCTGTGCTGTCTGGGACAACATTGTTAAAGAAAATTTTTAAATGATATTTGAACTTGATTAAGAAGGTGTGTTTATGAACATTTCATAAGATATTAAATAATGATTAAAAATATAATCATAATATATGAATACTGTATTCAAAGGAGGGCTATAAGAAATGCTTAAAGCCATAAACAGTCTTAAAACAAAAAGTCTTTCATTGTTTACTACCTTTCTACATGATGCAAAGTTGCCACAGTTTTGTGCAAAATTGCCTGTCTAAACAAGAAGTTTATTTTTACTCCATTTTAGTATTTTGAGTCTTCACTCAATTCTAAGCAAAGGCTTTATCTCAAAACACACAAAGGAAGATGCCTGTTTTCCAAGCTCTACACAGACACAGCAAGTCGAGAAAGAGCCTGCAGAACTCATTCAGAGTAGCTGAGCAGAGAATAGGTAAGAGGTTGGGTAAAATTATAAAACGATATTGATGATTCTTTACAGAATTTTGCTGAATCTAGTGCTGGAAAAGCTTTATGTTTTCTTGCTACCACATAAAAATTCTCCCAAACTCAAAATATCACAGTCACTGTCACCATATGGAAGTAAAAAACACAGAGCCAAGCTGTGGTCCCAAAGTGCGATAAATAATTCGATCATTGTGATGGATTTATAACTGCAATTTTATAGGGGAAAACTTAAATCACCCTGAAAAAGTTATGGGAGAGGTAATTTCATTTAACAATTATATTTTGCAGTAGTCTCAACTTTAGAGGTCCTGAATTAAAAGTGAAGGGCCTTGTCATGAAAAACTTCTCCAACTCATGATGCCCTCTGCCTTAAACAGTGGTGTAGGAAACAAGTGTTTCACAAAAATCTAAAGCAGTAGCTCCAAGTATTTGCAAGATGGGCCTAAAAATATCCCTATGACCACAAATTTACCCTTCAGCCCCCCTTCTGGCTCATGCAAGCTGCTTCTGGGGCAGATGCTCCACCAATTATGCAGCTGTGGCACTGGCAGAGCTGCTGGCTGTGCTGGGTCCTGACACTGCCACTGCTGGTGGGGACAGCAGGCCCATGGAGACTCCACACAAGCATGCAGCACACTGATGCAAAATTATGTTTGCCTCCAGCCTGTTTACTGCTTGTCACACATTTCATTTTAGGAGTAATCTTTGGAATTGCCTGGTGCTGTGCTTGCCCAGGGCCTCACGCTCTGGGAATACTGGGACCTTCAGTCCTGACCTCGGCACTGCTCTGGGGCTGAACAGCAAAGTGTGTGAAACATTTTTCCAGAGCTGTAAAAGTTATAAATTGCTATGTTAAATGTTCATTACTATAAAGAAAGCTTCAAGTAAATGGTGCTCTCTGAAATGGTATTCAGATTATTCTGCAATTCTGTGAGGTGAACTCGATCATCCTTGTGGGTCCCTTCCAACTCTCAATACTCTATTCTATGACTTTTTTTTCCCAAAAGGGTTTCATGACAGAGCATAGAATGTTCTGTACGTTTAACTTGATTTGCGCTGAGAAAATAATTTTCAATGTAGCTGTATTATTAAAGGCATACAGGGTATTGTAATGAACCTTGAAATTCTCCTCACATGCACATCACTTCTTTTAAAAGGCAGGATAAAAGGAAGGTTCACTTTGGTTTTGTGAGTGTATTGGACCTTCAATAGGAAGATATTGAATCCTCTCAAGTTCCAGCTCATCAAAGAGGTTGATGCACATGATTATGCTCTTTACTGAAAGAAGCTGAAATCTTTGCAGCAGGACTGCAAAGTGCTCAGCAACTCACAGGAGCAGGCTGTTTAAAATATTAGGACATACTAAAAATAGCTAAAAGATAATTTTCTCTACCTTGAATGCAGTTATATGATGACTTGGAAATGCTGAAGGCTGACCAATGAGAAAGCTACCTACTTGGAGGTCACAAGTGTAGCATCTTCCTGAAGTTACGCTGGAAAGAGTATGGAAATCCTTCATGCAGAAAATCATTTGAGCTGCCTGAATAAAGAGGGTCAAATGCAGCACAAACCCTGCTCCTGAAGTGGGAGGGAAGTTTCCATGCACAACTCTTTTTTCTTCTGTAATATTTGAAGTGCTATCTGAAAAGACGACTCTTGGGACATCAGGCATAAGGCATAGAGAAGGCTGCTCTGCAAACCACCCTTTCACAGCAGAGGCCTTAGGGAAATGAATGTGGTGGTAATAGATCTGTTTTCCTCAGAAAGTAATACCTATTTCTACATCAATATACAGTGCAGTCACTCTCTGTTGACAGACTTTTCAAATATAAGCACTTTGGGCTGGCTTTGTAGAGGAACCCAGAACAGGAATTGTGGGTTGTTAGAAATAATTTTATCAAGCAAGGTGTGTCCCCCCAGTGTGAACTGCATATATGTTACAAAATTGTCCAGTTCAATTTAGAAAGGGGTGAAGCAAAAGCTGATCCAAAACTTCCAAAGAAAATGCACATGTACCCAGAACTGACAAAATTATTTTGAAGGTTATGATTCTTTGGTCATCTCCACAGTCTCCCTCTCCCCGCTCAGCTAATTTTATTTTTGTGCACTCTCATTCTGGCTGGGATCAGGAGTATTGAAAGACTGGATGAAAAAGCCAAATAGCAACAAAAACCCCTACTTCTCCTACAAAACTTGCAAAGTCTCATGACATTTCTGGGGCGGTGCTGTAGACCTAAGAAAATGCAAATAGGAATCTGATTCTCCTCTACTGCTTTTCACAGCAGTGAAATGTCAGTGTTGGTTCTTCTGTTCTTAGGTGGCTATAATGATTCTGTTAGCCATACAGTCAGACACCTAGAGAACTTGCCTTCTTTCTCCATAACCTTTTTCTTGTCTCTGAAGAATACTGCCAGCATGGCACAGGTGTGGCTGAACACAGCTTCAGCAAGATTTTCTATCTGGGTGCATATGTATAAGAGATATAGAACTAGCAGTCTTTACAGCAATTAAATTTGCTCTATGCTGACGGTTGGGAGAGGAATGTTAATAGGAATTGTCATGAATCAAGTACCAGACATTACTCTTAATAAATAAAGAAGCTTCAGCTCTGTGGAGCTACCAAAAAATCCCCAAGCCACACCCCAAACCCCCCAATTTCAACACAGGACATTTTCAAGAGTAGCATTGTGAGAAGTGGAACCTCCTCTCTTTAGTAGGACAGCTCTCACTGACTCAGACTGCCATCTCATATTTTTCCAAGTAAACTAGACCTGATTTCTGCCATCTTTTACCTGGAGACAATGGAGAAAGTAGTGCTGGTTATTTATTTAACGGCCATAACAGGGTATACCTTCCTTATAGAACTGGAGACAAAATCTTGACAACTATGAAGCCTGGCAAGGACATGAGAACTGGGGCAGGAAAAGACTCTCTTTGTTTCACAAAGCTGACTGAAATGACTACTTACAGCTGTAAGCATGTCCCATCTGGAGGCCCTAAATGCCTCCTTGGCCCTGCTCAGATTCAGTAAGTTAAAATTATTACTCTGTGATGCCTCTTTCCAGTGCTCAATGATATGTGTTCCCTGCATGGAGTTCTGGATGTGAAAAGCAGCTTTTTCAAAATCCTGAGGAAGGACAGTCACTGGAGACGTTCTAACACTTGATGCATGTACAAAGATTCTTCAGACAAGGTAGACAGTTGAATAAATCCTCCTTCTTTTTGCTTAACTTCCTTTCTTTTGGATTTTACATATAGTTATGAATATTGAATATAGATTAACCAGAGATTGCTTGTTCATCTTACAGCAAAAAATGTCCTAGGGAGCACCTAAAATTGCTGCTACTTCCAGACTGTGGTCACAAAGACTAAGATTTCTTTGCCAAGATACCTTCTGGCCATAGGGCAATCCATAAAGGGTCAGAATCTCACAGCTGTTGGTCTGGGAGAGAATTTGAGTGGTCTGAAGGTGATAATGCTTATAGTTTATCTAGTTAGCTCACTCAACATTTTGTTCTACCTTCAGGCACATTTAGTGTGTGAAATCAAGAAGTGGGGATATAAAGGTATTGTTCTACATCCTCAAGTCTCATATTCTGTCTGCTCTTACTCTAAAAATTTGTGATGCATGTTTGAACTTTCCACCAAAGTACAGCAATTGCTTGTGGTCATTAATAGAATGCAAAGCTAGTGAGGACTTGCTTCTTCTATATGAATGGATCAGTACTCAGTGTAAAAAAGGCTTTCTTGAACTATCAGAATCAGGGGATACACAAAATAATGTGCACCAATGAAACTATAGGGTGTGATCATAAATCCATGCAAAGATTCCTGCTACCTTCAGTAGAACAGGATGAGTGCCACAGGAGATGGGGTTTAGCCACGTGATTCATTACACTTTCAACCCTCCCCAGTCGATGACAACAGAGATTATGCTGGGAAGCAGTTTGATATGCTTAAACAAGGCTGAGCTCTGAACCCACTTTTGTAATAGCCCTGTAAAGCAGGTGCCTTTTGTTCTACCTTTCTATACCTGCACAGAAATGTGCATGCCACAGAAAGCCTAAAAATGTCAGGAAAGTTGCAGTAGCAGTTCATTCTGTACTGATCTGAAAGTATTATAAATATTTGATCTGATGTCTGGGACAACAGACTCAGAATAAGGGAATGGCAACTGGTGCCATGTATTTTCTGTTGAATCTATATGAAAAGCCAGCTCCATTTCTAGTGGAAATATCCATAATGGTTAAAAAGAAAAAACCTAAACACCAGCCTTCCCCCTGCTGCCATCAAATAAAATTGGATGGGTGAAGAAAATGTAATGTCAAGTGTACAACAGACCAGATTTCACGATTTCCTGCCAGGGAGTCTATGGAGGTGCTCTTTAGGTAAACCCAGAGAAAAGCTTGCAGCTTTGCAAGAGCCATTTGAGAAATATTAAAGACTGTCGTTTGATGATTGCACAGTACTTAGAGGAACAACCTCAGGAGGTGAGATCTGGCTTCAATTCCTTCCTGTACTACAGGTATCCACTTTAAATATGAGCAGATCCTTCCTGCCCTCATTATCTCGTTTGCTGTCTGCATTACCATAATAAAAACATCTTCTCACATCACAGAGCTACTGTAAGCATAAATGCCCTATCATCTTGTGAGGTGCCAAAACTACTTCAGCAGCATGCAGATGATAAATATGGGCACATGGGTGTCTGGTGTGAGAACTCAAACCCCCCAGCTGCCTTTGCACAGGCATGCAGCAGCCAGCAACATTGCTGAGGCTGCTCTACTTAACTTTCATAAAACATCTGCATTCAGTGAGCAATGACACTAAAGCAGGCCTATTTTAGTTCTCTGACCAAGAAAGTTTACCACATTTTCTGAGCCAGAACTATTTTTCTTTTTAACTTATTCCCCTGATTTGTTTGCTTTCTGTGTATAAAATAAGGAAGTTGTGCTTTTTATAAGTAGTTTTTAATGGATGATAAGTGAGCTAGTGTCCTAGGTTACAGTGTAAGATGTATCCAAAAGTATTTATTCTGTTACCATCTTCATAAGCTGTTGGAACTGGTGGGACAGGGT
>WEIT01021183.1:10137-23517 GCA_013389985.1 Dryoscopus gambensis
GAGAACTGCAGCCACCATTTGATTGAACTTCTGCCAAACCCCCTGACTGTCAGGGGGTCAGGTTTGTACCCTGACTCTGTCAGTGGGTTGTTTTTTTTTTGTACTACTACATTTATTTTATTTTTCCTATTAAATTGTATTTCTGATTCGAAGTCTCTCACTAGTTTGCTTTCAAACTAGAACAGCTAGCAAGCTCAGTTTTTAATCAGGTTGATACCTCTTTAAGATATGTAATTACTATGGGGAAGGTTTGTTTTTCTTTTTAAAGAAAAACATGTTTTTGTTTTTTTTTCCAATGAAAGAATTCTTGCTCTGAAGTGCAATTTTCAAAGCACTAGAGCATAACTGTGAATGTTTAATAAGGCAGTATTGACAGGAATGAAAAATGGAATAGCTTTACAAAGTATATATGTTTTTCGTGACTATATATATATATATACTCAATAGGGGCTAAAATCTGAGTCTTGAAGTATGACCTACAGGTAAAAAAGTCTGACTGCAGCATTCAGACTTACCGAAGTGGGAGCATAACATTAACAACCTGAAGAAAATTTCTTGTGTAACTTTCAGCTAACGGATCATGATCGTGTTACATATAGCAGAATTTTTTGGGGTCTGGGAGGGAATGTTGCCTTGATTTTCTGGGTTCTCTAATTCTGAACTGTGAAAACTAAGAAATTAGTTACCTTAAACTACTCTAACAATCACCTCACCATTGTTTTCAGCAGAACAATGCAATATATTTGCAACCAGCAAAATAAAGGGAATTGAATGAGTATAACCAGGGTAGAATTTGGAGGTGATCAAGTGCCAGTCTTAGAGTCTGTGGAAGGTGGCAGAGCTGCTGCTCCCTGATATGTCTTATGATGATTCATAAAAAAAAAAAAACCAGTAAAAAGCTGTTTTTTCTCTTTGAGACATAGAAGGGAGCAGGAAAAGAAGGAAATCTGACTGTGACAATACTACCTGTAAGTGCTTTCAGGGTTCAGACAAATACAAAAACAAACATGAAGGAGCTCATTTTGGGCATTGTCTAAAGGATTGCAAGAATTCATACCGTGGATCTGATCTTTACTCCAAAGAAGAAAAGAAAAAAGAGTATACCATCTCCTTAGTGTTTGTTAATGCAAATTAAGTAACTGCAGAAAAACTGGAAAGCTTTGAATTTACCCTTCCAGCACACCTGAAGGCACATGAGTCATGGCGCCAGCTATTTAACTTTTTTTTTTTAAATTTTTTTTGGCTTCACTCCTGGTGGGTGCAATTTCTTATCCTACTGTTGTTCCACTGCATTTCAATACCAAAGGAGGAATGTTTTCTCCCTGGGATATGTCCCACATTAGAATGCTGCCACATGCCCTGCATTTGACATTTGCTTTTTTTTTTTAAAGGCAGGAAACAGTTTGTTTTTCAGAGGAATAAAAATTAATTGTTTTCTCAGAAATGCTTTTATGATGATAGGACAGCCGTGGGAGAAAAAAAAAAGAGAATTTATGCTTAAACAAAGGACAGGGAAAGGTCAGAAAGCAATCTGCAGGACAGCAGAAACACTTCAGCTATTCCTCAGAGCAATTTCTCTGAGCAATGAAAGAAGTAAAACCATTTGCATATGCCTCAAATACAAAACAAAAATAAACTTAAAATAGATGTCAGACTGCATTTTTGTACTTCTTTTTGTCCTTGTAAGAAAATAGTGTGATTTCCAGGCCACTGCAACATCAATCACATTGTGATGTGCAGCTAATAAGGCTGGAGACAATGCAATTTCTTGTCAGTCATCAGTCAGTGGCTCTAAGGATGGATTTCGTCAGCAAAAGAATCCACAACATGCGAGGTCTGCTTTTATTGTGAGGTGTGTTTATTACTCATGAGCCATTGTATGGCAATTTCCTTATAGCAATGTTTTTTTCCTTTGATTTTCCCATCACTTCTGCTAGCACTTCCAGTGGGTAACCAACCCCAAAAACTTTACTGTGGGCAAATGATTTCAATATCAAAATAAAGCTTTTAGATCAGGAAAGTTTCCTGTGGCAAATTAAAATCAATGGGAAGAGAAGTTTGTGCTATATTATAAGGGTTATATTGTGCCACCTTCACTCCAGCTGAGTACCATATTTTTCTGTTAATATCTCATACTGGTTTGAATGTGATGTCAGGCGCTACTGATTATCAAATCAACAGATCTATTTGGCCTGGAATATTTACTCAGAGGAGTGAAATAATGAAACCTAGTCCTAGGCTATCCTGCAAAGCACTAACTCTGTTATTTTCTGGCAGCCAATGTGAATTCCTAGTGCAGGTGACAAAGGAAAATATTCTTCCTTGCCTCATATTAGACCCACCCAGCTTTACAGCAACAAACAGCATACTGTGGTGCAGGTTACAAAAGTGATAGAGCAGTATTCAACTCTATCATTATAAAGAACAAAATGCATTGAAAACAGATCATATGGCATTTGAAAACATGTTAACAGACATTTCAGTGCTTTTACAGAGGGGAAAGTGTCAAAATGTTAATGAGAAAATGAATTGGAATACAAGAATTACAATCTTTTCATCAAAATCAATTAAAATATAATTTAGGCAACATTTTTATTTTACAGAAAAAGTTTTCCAAAAACCTTTCCAATTTTTATAATTTTAATTTTTTTAAACTAAAACATTCTTGGTTATTTTGCCATTACTTATTTTGCAATAATTTTGTATGTTGCCCTTTGTTTCTAGAAAATACATTCATTCTTTTCTCATGGACCAAGAGGACACAGTACAAGATTCCAGGAGCTGCTATTAGAAAGAAAACATAGGACCCCCTTTCACAAGTCTAGGACGCTTGACAACATGCATAAGTTCTCCAGTGCCTTACTTGACTTAAAAGGCTTAATGCAAGTTAAAATTGACAATGTAAATGTAATGGGCTGTAAATGAACTGTTCTAAAGATCTCATTATCAGCATTGTTTGTTGCAGAGGTTTTATAATTATTTTGATCATAGGATGCCCCAAACCCAGTCTATTTTGTGTAATTTATCCTCTAGTTTTTCCTCAGTATCCCATTGTTCTTTCTACAGGGAAACCTCATGAACTCACCCACACTAAATCACACTTGGGGATATTCTGTATAAATACAGCAGTCCCCAGCACTAACAGATAGGAAATTGGCAATTTGCACCTTGTACATAAAATCTTAAGGATTTAGGGATCTATTTTTAGCCTGGAACAGTTTTGATACTTAAAGCAGAGATCTGATGTCAGGTTTAAATGGCACAACACCGTATGGCGCAGACATTCCTGCACTAACAAGAGTACCTTTGCATGAGCCAGTGCTGCCCAGCAGCAGCGGCTCACAGCAAGTTGTACTGCCTGCCCAAAGAATCCCTGTCAGAGCCCTGGGCATTGGCTGCACTGGGACACTGATAAGGAGAAGAGTATAACATGGTATGATATTACTGCTGTTGCTATGGCAGTGCTTACAGACCAGCCAAAACCCGGGTTTGCCTGTGCCAGGTGCTCAATTATTCCCCTAATGGTGTGTTTTTATTCTGCTAGCTCCACATCCAGGAAAAATTGAAACACTTTAGCTTAGACCTAGTTTTGGTGGAAGGTTGGGGCTTACCTATCCATAAGAGGAACAAAACCCTCACAAATAACAGTCAATGTGATGAGTTCTGGCAACACAGAAAAAGCTATAAAATAAATTCAGTGAATATGGCATGGCAGTAATTATCTTTTCTTTTCCTTTTTTTTTTTTTTTGAGTCAACATGTGTGATCTGTAAGAGATTGACCCAATTCCAGTCTGAATGGGTTTCCTCTACCATATAACTGCATTAGTGAACAGAAATACTAAATATGCATTACCATTATTCATGACAAACCATTTGCTAAATTAACTGAAATTACTGTATTCACATTCTCAGGAGTTGCTGTATGCACAGTCCTGAACTGAATGGACATGTTTTATAATTTGCCCTTGAAGCAACCCAGCATGGTGAAAGCTGATGAAATTCCTGCACACAAGCACAGTGGAAGCCATTACCTAGAGAAACAGCTGCTTCCCTTCTGCTGTGCTAGAAATACATCATATTTATTTGAATTCATAAAATAATCATGCCAGAGATTCATCCATATCCAGTGGTGTGAATATCTGGTGATGTGAAAACTATCCCTTGGCTTTTAGAAGAGGGTGGTCCAGTACGTCAGCAATGGACAAAGCTTTGCTGTGATAGAATGAAATGAAGGTGAATATACATGGATATACATGAAGGTGTGAGGAGAAAATGCAGTCCAAAACACAGCATCAGGTAAAAAGACTGCCTATTTCTGTCATAAACTTAAGGTTTTCTCTAAGTGTGGCTAAAAGAGGGCGTAGCATAGATATCTGCAAAATAATTCTCTGGTTTTGACTTGGAAAAAGATGTTAAGAAAGAGTTGAAAACCAGAACATCAAAGGCCAGGTGATGTCCCCTACTGCCAAGTTAGCTTCATGAGAGGACTCTGGTGACTGGTGACCTAGACTGCCTGCAGGATTCCTGGTTCAGAGGGCAATGTAAAAACAGAGGAGCACTTCATTAGGCTACAGGTTTCTTTAACATCAGGGATACTGATGAGGAGAGTCTTCACATTTTAAGCTGAAACTTTGGGAAAGCTTTAAAAATGATTAGGAAAAGCAGTGGATTAGACAGTCAAAACAAGAAAAAAATGTGGAAATAAATTATTACTTTTATTCTCACTTTTTTGTTCTTGGATCCCTCTTTCTCCTGCTCCTTGTCTTTCATTCTCATGCAGACCCGTGCATCCGTAGTACATTGTTCTCTTACAATCATTGATTTGAACATATTTTGGCATTTCCAAAGGACTGCCATTAATGTGGGAGCTCTGTGTCTTCCCTTATCCTAGGAGGTTCAATCCCTAACCCAGTTTGAGGTACTAAAAGACTTAATCTACTTATGGATGGACAAAATTTTTAAGCCAAATGCTGGCCTCACAATATATAAGATATTCAACCCAACTGTCATACCTACGCGTCTAAATGACTAGGCAGCTTTTGTTTAAATCCATGTTTTTTTTTCTAAAGAAGCTACCATGACACTGTGCTAGTGGGAATTTATTGTTCTACAGCTCAAGACTATGGAATATAGTCTGCCAGACCTGCTACTACTATGGGCATTTCTGATGCATGTTGTTTTTGTGTTATTTGATTTAAACAGGTAGCATATAGTCCTAATAAGAGATGTGGTTTTAAATAATCACACTTTAATATACACATGGGTGTATAATTTGACTTGTTAGCAAGCAGTATTAAACAGGATTTACTTGTTTAATTAATAATGCTGAAGCATTGATTCTGTTGTGGGGTTTTTTTCCCTCAGGCAAATAGTTCCCCCATACTCTGCCTCCTGCACTAAGGCTTTTACCTTTTATGCAGAATGGCCCATCATAGGCAGTTTTGGAGCAGTCACAGGAGTAGCCGTTGTACTTCTCCACACATTTCCCGCCGTTGGCACAGTACATCCCGTAGCTTGTGCAGTGGCCAGAGCAGCCAGGCTTCACCCCGGGCGTGACTTTCGCTCTCTCTTCCAGGTCCAGCGTCACCCCGTTCATCCTCAGGGAACGAATACAGCCTAGGAAGCCTCTCTGGCCTCCTGCAGCGCCTGAGAGGGAATGTTGAACAGTGAGACAACACTGAATGGATTTTATTGTTGTTGCTTTATATGAAATATCCTGCTAAGCCTGCTAATTTCTTTATAAGGGCAAGGAATTGCCTTGTCCTAATGACAATAAATCAGTGAAACCTAGCCCTTTGATATCATACTATTAGCAAGCATAAATAGTAGTTTTTTATCTGTGCTTGCTTTATACAGATTAGACATTTGAGATACTAGCCCTACACTGTAAGGTTTCCTTTAATTTCAACTTCAATATTTTTAAAGATAACAGTGGAAGAAATGGGCTTGGCTCAATTGCCAAGGTATAGTTTCTCTCCTAATGATTAGTAGTAGTGGATGCTAATAATAATGCCATTATATGCTATGCAGTGTTACATTTTTCAAAGCCACAATGGGCAAAGGAAAAAGGAGTCAAATCCCCATTCTCAGTTACAATAGGAAATATTCATGTTACTTTCCAAGAAACATCATGTATACTGTTTACTTATCAGAGCATTGACTGAAGGATGGAACACTGAGAAACTACGTTTGACAATCTGAGTTGAGATGGTTTTTTTAACAGTTAATAAGAACTGTCCTTTTTTCACCCCTAGTAAACATTCTCTGAAAAAATGGGATTTCAGCTAGGAAAGTCTTATCTGAGGTTGAATTAGAAACAACAATGAAAAAACCCCAAACTAAAAAATGTGAGTAAATAACAATGAGTGCTGGCATCTTTTCTGCTAATCCCTCCTCTCTTTGATTGCTGCAGTGCTGCAGGTGCCAGAGAGTCCCTGAGGAGATCTGAATGCTCATCACCACAGAGCAGAGGCTGATACTTACCTGAGTGGGGAAGAGGACTAAATACAAACCAGAGAGGGTTGCTTCAAATCAAGTACTGGTAACTGCGTGATTTGGAGTAGGAGCAGGCAAGGCTTGGTCTCTGCTGAGTGCACATGGCAGAGGGGGTTCTGGTGTGATTCCATTCTACATAAACTCATATACACTGCAGTGATGAAAAACCTTCTTTCCCTTCTCACTGACTGTCCTAGCCACACCTAGACACAAAGTCATCATCCCTCAGGCCTTCTTGCTCACCCAAAGAATAGATATTTATTCAATAGAAAATGGAACAGGAGGCACCAAAACTATTCTTCTTCAGTTTTTCCCTCCAGGGCCCTGATATTCAGGTGTTCATTTTGGGCACTCCAACTCAAATCCATTCTACATCTGACTCTAGGTAAAGTTTAAAGCTGTTCTCTGATACATGTGCTCCAGTCACCAAGTTATATGAAATAGATGTAATCAGAAAGAAAAAAATCTGGTGCAGATTGTGACATTCGTTTTTTGGCAATAAAGATATTATATGTTTCAAAACATTGCTGGTGTTACAGTCAATTCAAAACTAACAAATGAAATCATCATGATCAACAATTCTCAAAGAACTCAGGCTAGGGGAAAAAAATCCAGGTCTTCCTGTTTACAGCAAAAGGCTTGGTATTTTTTTTTAAAGGTTAAGTGTTCCTCTTTTAAACAAACTTCATCTTTCAGCTTATTTTGAAACTGCCATTTACTGGGATCACAGCAGCAAAGGAGAATCTAAGCTTATAAATAACACCTGCACATCTGGCAACACATTATACACAGTTTGCAGTGACATTGGGCTGATTACTAAGGCAATGAAAGCTTTAAACATCATTTTAATGCATTTGAGTTGTTGAATACTGACTGATATGGAGAAAAAGAGATTTTTTTCCCCTTTCCCCTTCCTTCTTCTCTTGTTAACAGATATCTAGAGAGGTATGAAAGTGCTTCTTTGCTCAACATTTCATGCAGTTCTGATTGCAGCCAATGACACTTGGCATGTCAGCACTTTGCAGCCCTGCGGCTAACAGTCAGAGAAACACAAATGCTGCTGGAATAGCCTGCCCAAAATGTAGTGGAAACCAGTAGCTCCAGAAAGCAGCTGGACTAACTTGGTTCCAGGGAATGCATTTGTGTAACACTGTGTGGTGCTTTCCTACATCAAATGAGTAAATAGCCCACGGGACTAAAGGGAAAAGACTGCTGTGAGAGCTGTGAATGCAAAAGCGTGGCCAATGATCAAATCTAAAGAGGCTGGAAGTGCTCCTGAGGCTAGGATGGGCACTGTAGGCAAATGCAGTCCTGGCAAGAACTCTGCAGAAGTTTTCACTTGTGTGGTGAAAAAGTGTTTGTGTGTCTGGGAAGAGACACTCAGCTGAAAAGGAGTTTGGCACTGCAGTCTGCTGGAGGCATTTTCAGCCAGGAGATGCAGGTGGAGAAAGAAAAAAGGACGAGTTTCTAACACACAATATTTTTCTCTTAGTTCTTTGTATTTCTGTAATTGTGGGACGTTTGTCTTTTCTTTTTCTTCCCCTCCCCCCGCTTTGGTGTCACACAAGCGCTTGAGGAGCACAGTTTCCCACATTCACTAACTGCTGCTGGCAAGACACAAGGCAAAGAATGTTCAGCACGTGAGAGCAAAGCCCGGCTGCCCCCCCTGCACCTTACCAACATAGAGCTGGCTGTACAATTCCAGCCGTGTGTGTCCTTCTGTTGGAGCTTTCCGCACCTCCAGGGGTAACTGGTCCACCTGCAGGCTGGCCTGCTTGACGTTCCTCTCGGCATTGACCCGGTGCCACTGGTCGTCGTTGAGCGGGTTGGGAGATCTCACCACGATTTCCACAGGCCCGTTTCCCACATCAAATGAAAAGGAGACCTCTGTAGCAGCTGAAATAGTGAGCAAAAGGTGTCCACACTTTGTTTGCAGTCTTACATTGTAAACACCCACTTACACTTCCTAAATAGTAAGGAGTCGTATCAAATGGAAATACGCACTGCTAAGTCATCTTTCTGAATTTATAAGCACATTCAGTTCCTTCTAACTTGAGTAGGAGTTAGACTTTTAGAAGAAAATATCAGCAAACCCTCAACCAATTGCATTAGTCTTTGAACTCTGCAGCTTTCCAGTTTATATGGATTTTTTTTAGGGAGTAAGCATCTTGATTAAAAAAATGGTGGAGAAGTCTAAATTTTTTTTTATTTTGAGGGGCAATTAATTCTTGCAATGAACTAATAATGCTGTGGTTAAGATCCATGCGACATTTTATGGCTGAAAAAGAAATCAATCTTTAAAAAGCCCTACAGGGCTCTGTTTATAGTGTATGATTCAAAACATGTTTAGAAATGTTACAAATGTCCATTAAGCCCTACTAGACACTCCTTCAGGTCATCCTTGGCAAATACATAATTGATAATTATTATTGAATGTTGAGTGTGATTAACAATATATAAATTACTTTTAATAAAGTTATATAAGTATGACTTTCCTATTGATATTTAGTTTATATATCTTTGGGCTGCAAATTGTATTCTGGTGGCAAAACATCAGATGAAAGAGCTAACAGAGAATGGATTATCAGTTACAGCATTCACAGACAAGGAAAGCAGACAGAAGTAAAGACAACCAAGGGTTCCATTTAATTTGGTTTTTTTTAATACAAAAAATAAAAAAAGCCAGAGCTCCCTTTTAATTCCTCTGAAAGGTCTTGGGTGCCAATTATGGTCTACGTGTTCCAGTACAGCTGTGGTTTCTGGTTTGGTTGAATTGAGAAAGCACTCTTAGTCCACAAGGCTATTAAATTGTAGTAAAAGCACCACTCCGTGTTCATTATCACTAACAACGCTGATAAATAGTGGGAAATATTTTTGTATATGGCCTAATAGATTTTCACAAGGCTATATCAGACTGACTTGACAGCATTTTTAGGAAAATGGAAAGTATGGAAATAAATTTTTTACAGAAAATGTCCTGTCAACCCAAATTTATTATATAATTGATTTTTTTCCCCAAAGTTGGCTACTTCCAAAAGGAAAAAAAATGAAAAACTGTTGTTCTTTCTGTTCTCTGCAGAATAAAATAATTTAATTTCCTGATTGAACTGCCTTTTATAAGCCACGGATTTAGTCTGTTTGGCCTTTTGCACTTTACAAGGCACAAAATCTGTATAAGCCAAAACTTGTTGTTACAGAAAAAAAGATGTTTACTTTTAATGTTATTATGTTTTGTAACTTCAGTGGTTCTGCCAATAAACCCAAGCAAAGTAGGAATTAGAGTAAAACCTCTCCAGTACTTAAATTGTATGTTGTGTTCAAGCCTATTTTCAAGGGTATATGTATAATTTTCCTTTAATTTCGCTTTGAAGAACTGCCTCAGATCTCTTCACTGTCAGGCTTGAATTGCTTCCCAAAAGCTGTCTGTTTACAAGACTGTAAAATAAGGACCTCTTAGCAGACTTTTTCTCTTATTCTGAGGCAGCTGATGACACTGTCAATATTGGTACTGTAATACCTGCCTATTATCCATTAAGAATTTTTGAAAACCTCCACAATAATGCTTCTTTGTTTGCAAGCTCTTGGTCTTCTGGATAGAAGTATCTCTAACTTTTTTAAAGGAAAGTTATTCTTCTTCTAAAAGGGAAAGTGAAGAAAATTGGCAAATAGAGATATTTCAAGTAGAAGTTCTGTGTCTGCATAGTCTAACTTTATGCATGGTTTAAAAGAAAATTTGTGTCACAGCCTAAAAGACGCTTAATTAAATTTGTACTTTTTGGAGAAAATCACTCCCTTTGAAGTGAGTACCAATTGTATAAATTAATATTGTATTTTTATATTTAATCATCTAGTTAGGGAAGTAATAGAATTCCAACAAAATCTTCTCATCACAGGCCGTTTTCAGTGCATGTACCTACTGACATGCTGAAAGTTCGAGAAGATAACACAGCATCTACAGACTGTCCTGATCCCTCCTCAACCAACCTAAAAACATAATTCTCATACCAAAGGCGAATGAAATGTATTTGCTAGACTGATGGATTTAAAAAACCCCATTAAATATATTAATGAAAAGAGCTTCACAGATGGGCAGAGGCTGCAAACAGGATGTCTTACATGCAAGTTATGTTGCTGGTTCTGATTCTTCATTCCTAGTTCCATTCTCAGTCAGTGGAGTAAGTACTTTCCAACCAGGGACATCTCTAGGTAAGATGACAGGTCTTAACAGAAATGGATGAATATCTGACCATCGGCATGCTAGTCAGAAAATGAAGACAAAAGGAATTTCATGTCCTCAAAAAATGAGACGGGTGACCTGGTGACAACTGACAGGCAGAAGGCTGAGGTACTCAACATTCTTTCTGTCTCAGTTTTTACTGGAAATTGCTCTTCCCACACCTCTTCAGACCCTGAATTTCAAGGCTGGGGGAATGAAGAGTTCAAGGTCAGGTTGGATGGGATTTTGAGCATGCCATGCTGCCCCTACTTCTTTTCCCTCTATGCCAGCTTTACTGCTAAGCAAGGTGTTGTCCTCTTGGTCAATGATCAACTGTCCTGGCTGTGTCCCTTTCCTATGTCTTTGCTACCCTCAGTCTCCTGACTGGGATAGAGAGAAAGCTTTGGCACTGTGCAAGCACTGCTCAGCAATAGCCAAAACACTGGTGGGGTATCAGTGCTATTCTAGGCACAAATCCAGAAAACACCACCATATGGGATGCTGAGGAGAAACCCAGCCAGAGCCAGTACAGCATCCAATTTCTTCAGAAGTTCAGTCTGACTTCTTATATAGAAGACTGGCAATTATTTAGCTTTTTTCCCTAAATATGTAATACTTTTAAGTCTCTATCTGCATATACAATCCTTGCATGATATAATCTCTTCGACTCAAATACATCTTTGGTTGATGTGACAGTGGTATTATTCTGTCCAACATTTGAATAGGATGATTAAAAAAATATCTAACATATATACGCATATGTGAGTATTTATTCACAATGACTGACTGAGCCAGCACAGGACGTTTTTCAAAAAGATGTAGGACATGAACTACAAAAAAATGACCAGAGATTTTTACTGGTCATTTTTTAGGTAATGAAGTAAGTTTTCCTACTAATAATTTTATTTTTTAGTCTACCAAATACTGTAAAACCGAAGCCAGTTTTTCTGAGAAATGAGAATAAGGATCAGATTTTGAACAAATGTCTGAAATTGCCTAATTATGAAATTAAAAAAAAAATTAAATGTGGGTTTTAATTTATTCAGTCAGTACAAGGTTTTGTGATGAAACATTCGTAAAATTGAACAAGGGTGTGTGTTTTATGTGCTCCTGCTAAATATATTCACTCAGTACACTGAGGTTTGTGGCTTAGTTTTACCCTTTCTGTGCCTTGCACAATTACATATAATTAAATCTGAGCACGTTTCTTTCATCGATTCAATTTTCTAAGATCTCAGGATGTTGTCAGCCATCTGTTCTGAATGCAGAAGAGCAACTTTGGCAAATGAAACTGTTGTTTTTTAGCTCTATTCCGATCTCACCATTTCATCTTAAATCTATGAGGCATGCGCCCATATAAAATGAAGGGATACAACTAAGCCACTGTGAAGGAAGACTTGGATAGGCTGGAAGAGTGGGCCAACAAGAACCTGTGAAGTTCAACAAAGACAGATATGAAAAGGTTGACAAAGATGATCAAAGTAATTGGAAGCCTATAGGAGGAAAGGCTGAGAAAACTGTGTTTATTTAGCTTTGAGAAAGAAGGCTTGGGGGAGACCTTATCACCATCGGTATTTAAAGGATGGCTACGAAGACGATGGAGGCATCCTTTTTATAGGAAGCGACATGGAAAAGATGAAGGGTAATGGGTACAAGTTACTCCTGGGGACACACAAGAGGAAAATTTTTCACAATGAGAACTATCAGCTACTGGGATAATATCTCCAGGGAAGTGGTCGGTTCCTTTACACCGGACACTTTTAAGATTCAGCTGGACGGGATGCTAGGACATCTTGTCTAGACTGTGCTTTTGCTAAGAAAGGTTGTACCAAATGATCCTTGAGGGCCCTTCTAATCTGGTATTTTATGATCCTGTGATTCTATGATTCTATGCCTGCACTGTCTGCAGGATTCCATGTTTCTTGGGTCCTTCCTTTCAAGGCTTTCTGGCAGATATGCTTTAGTTAAACACAAGTTCTGAGTGTGAGCTGCAGGGGAAGCAGCAAACACTTCTATGTCCTTTGCTATGCAGAAGGTCAGGTTAAATGAGCTAATAGACATTTCTCGCATTCAAGATCTGTGACCAGCTAGATCTCCCATTTTCCTTGAACTCCTTGTGTTTCAAGTATCTTTTTTCTCCCTGTTTTCTAGTTTGATTCTTCTTGATGAATTTCAGGCTACGATCTCTAGTTATTAAGAGGCTGCCAGCAAAGAAAGATGTTAACAGATGAGTGGGTACTCACAAGATGCGAAGCAGTAAGTGGGTGTTCTCAAGACACATAAACGGTGAAAAAAAAGGAAGAGGGATTACAACCATCCTCTCAACCATCTCTCTAAGGTATGCCCATCTCTCTATTTCTCCCCTTCTCCCCCATTATCCTTTTTTTGAAACACATAGTTTCATGTCCTCCCTTGTACTTCGTTTCTCTTACCTCTCCTGATGTATTTTTATACCCTTCAAATGGGACGGACTGATGTTTGAGTTGACTTACATCAAAGGGAACAGTATCTAACTTCTTTAGAATCCTTCTGAAATCCCATTCTTAGAACATAAATGCCGTGTTACATCTAGAATCAGAGTTCACTCACTTGGCTGTAAAATAGTTACAACAATAAGCTATAAACTGTAAACTGAATCTGCCAGACAGATATTTGTTCTGAGAAAACA
>WEIT01021184.1:3371-32707 GCA_013389985.1 Dryoscopus gambensis
TTCCTTTCACACAGACACATACAAAATTTATTGCAAGAGGGATGAAGAAATTTAGACACAGGGCTAGGATGACATTTTTTATGTATTACCCCACTCATTTTCCCTTGATTTAATCAGTGAAAAATGCTGTGCTTTACACAGCTTCCTTATAAACTTAATCTAACCCAAGCTGACATTAAACCGATCCAAAATTAACTTCGGAGTTTTGCTAATTTTGTCTAACTTTGTCCTGGGCAATTTAAGCTGGAAATGAGTACTGAAATTCAATACTCAGAGCTTTTTGTGTGATTTGTAGTTCAAAGGGGAATCTTGCACTTTCCAGGGTCTACTTTCTGTGGGTCTACTCTTATCATATAATGGTGCATGCTCCCCACCATGTCAGGACAAGAACCCCTAGCTGGCAAGTCCCTTTCCTCTCAGTGACAATACCCCCTTGAACTTGGCCAGAAAAGGCTGCTTAAAATCTGTTTGAAAACATAATAGTTCCTTTCCAAGCAACAGACATTCAATGTGCTATGCAAAGGTTACCCATCTTCTTGCCACTAAAATGTCTATTAATAATTTAATGTCAATACAAAATTGATATTAATAACAACAACAGCTTCTTTCTCATTTCAGTGAACTTTAAGTAGTGACTTTCTGTGTGTTTCTATTTCTTGTATATGGCTCTGACAGATATTTTTCAACAGATGAAATGAAGGTTTGGTAATACAAGTATAGAGCCATTAACTTACATTTCTGAAACAATAGGTTAGTAAAGACTTCTCACTCCTAGCTCGCCAAGGTCAGGCCCACTAATCCTTATACAATTACTTTTTATTAACTATTTTGCCAAATGAGTGAAAATGAAAAGCACTCCTCTTGACACAAGCACAACATAAAATTTGAAAGTACTAGCCCCTTGTCTATGAAACCCAAAGCAGCTGCTCATGGGATCATGGGCCACAGACTCCCTACAGACTCTTCTCTTGCTGCACCTTCGCTTTACTGCTTGCCACCAAAAACATCCTCACAATACTGTTTTCTCACTAAAAGGGCATTTCCACAGTATTTGAAAGGTCTAGGAAGCTATTAACTATCTGAAAAAAACAATTAGAACTGTCATAGTCCTGAGGGCTTCATAGGGAAACTTGTAGAAACACAAACATGTTGGATTATAATATTTTCCTACTTGCTTCTTTATAAACCAGGAGAATAACTTCTCCACTGGGAACAGAACTGCCCAGATAGAACTGAAGGAGGAGTCCAGCTCGTGTTGTCTCGTACACTTGTCTTATGGCTGAATGACAAGCCCAGTTAAAACTCTGTTTAAAGGCTGATGTGTATGTCTAGTTGATTTAGCATATTTTTGGGGTTTCAATAATATGCAGATGTCTAACTCCAAGAGCCATGAGGCATATAAACATTTTTAGCTCTTGGTTTGATATATGTCTTTTGGCTGATTAGTTTTCAAAATATCTATTTGTACTTGTGCCAAATAGTCTGCCATTTCCATACAAGCCTCCAGTTTGTGCACCAGCACTTTATAAATCTCCAAATAAAATCGTCCATGTTTATTTTTCTTAGAGAGAAAATCCCATTTAATAACTGTGGGCCTCCTTTCTCTAAATGTATTTTTCTATTGAGATGGTATCTGTATACTTTCTAAGTCATTTTAGTGTTTGGGGTTTTTTATTATGGAAAGAGAAAATAAAAATAATACTAAAAATATATTGCATTTCTACTGTGGGCTTTATCTACACATAGCTTAAAGCACATAATCATGACTTTTTGGCTGATGGTACTGCAAAAAGACTAGTGTTATGATAGAAAGGAGAGAAAAAAGGCTTTCCCAGAGTTAAGCCAATATTTTGTCAGCACCCTGATCTCCTAAAGGACACCCACTCCCTTTTTGATAGTGCTTGGTGCCTTCCACTAGGTGTGCTTTTTCAGGTGTTTAATTTCTTGAAGTAAATTGTGAAGAACATCCTTAAAGCGTGTCAGCAAATATTTTATAACATATATTTATCAATTTTTTTGCTCTCATATCTGTTTGATATATGCATTTTAGTTGCTTAATATTCAAAGTATCTATTTGCATTTTTGCCAGTTATAAATTTCTATTTACAACTTATTCCCCACCATCAGAGAAGAGGACTTCTCACCTTCTGGTCCAGCTAGGAGAATGCAAAACCAGGATAGGAAGGGAAAAGAGTGGCAGCAGCATCCCTGGTCATCCAGCTGCCAGGTAGCAGCAGCTTGGCATTCAGTCAGTGGTCCACAGAGCCGGGATACGAGATCTATGATGGTCTCAGTCCTAATTTTCCAGGCCCTATCCCTTTCCTGAATACCCCAGTAATCAAAGAACACTGGTCATTTCATTCACCCCCGTCAGGACCGGTGGCACTGTGGCATAAGATCCCAGTGCCGTGGGCAGTAAGTGGTGCTTCCAGAGATTGTGTAGAGCCTTCTCCTGCATTTCTAACATCTGCACATGGCTGCACAGAAGGTCCCAGAGGGCCTCCATGCTACCATGTGAGCAGCCATGATTTTATCCTGGGCAACCTGGTCTTAAAATATTTAATCCAGGATATCTTAACAGCATTGCAAGAGCAGGCTTAGAAGCTCTGCGTGTTCAAATATTTATGCTTCCTGGGTGAGTCTGGCAAGAAGTGCTGCCAAGTGTACCTTTATCAGTGTCCTGCGCTGGCTAATTTAAAATTAACTTGGGCACTGCCTACATGAGTCGCAGCAATGTGTTTGACCGAAACCACTGGGTCCCTCCAGGCAGGAAGGTGGAGGTGAGAAGAATCATGTTATGATTCAAAACCTGAGCTACTTCACCTGCTGGAGAGACTGAAAGTGTAATTTAGGTAGCTGTATGTTGGAATGCAGGCCCCTGCTGCCTTCCCACAGCTGTATAGAAGTGCTGGACACAGCACCCTCACTCAAGGGAGATACAAAAGAGGAGACCAGCAAGGCTTTTGTAGAGTACCTGCACACAGGATGCCACCAGCAGCTGTGACAAAGGTGCACAGAGGCCGGTGTTTCACCCCTGTGCTCACAAGGTGCTCAGAGACCTGTGGCCCACTGAGTAAAATTAGGGACATCCTTCAACTGATTTCATAGGCAGGACAGTAGTTTTCAGGAACTGGCATTCATCAGAAACATTTATTTTTTAAAAAACCCCCAAACACTGAAGAAGTAGGAGGGGAAAATAAAGGGATGTGCAAATTTTTCACTCTGTCTATAGAGTTTTCTCTGAGTATTATTCTAGAACTGGACCCTGATTTTTTTTTATTGTCTCCTTCTGAGTGAAGGGCACTTAGAGATCAGGTTCAATCCTGAAAAAATATCAAGCATCTTGGTGTGTATTTATTTACAGGATTGCTCCAGATGAACACACACTGTTGTAAAAATAATTCACTCACTTCCCAGTGCTTTTCTAATTATGTACACAGTCATATCAGATGAAACGAAAGCTTAATCTGTTTTCAGGAGACAGCTAGTGCATTTTCCTGCTGTAGAAATGATCTGGCATGTAGGAAATCACAGCTTCCGCTCCTTGGTGATTTAATCGGAGCAGAGCCCACTCGGTTTCTGCATCCCTTGTAAGACACCCTGCTCCACCAAACCATGTGCTGGGTTTGAGTAGCACCCTCCACTCGGCATCACCAGTAGATAGTTTCACTTAGACAAAACTAATTCAGGAGCAGGAGAAGTATTACAGAATTTGCCGTTAAAAGGAAGCAGAACGGGAAAAAAAAGGAAGTGGAGAAGTGTTCGGGGAGGAAGCGTTCCGGGCAGGAGTGCGGGACTATCTCAGGTTTCTCGTTTCCTAGGAACGTAGTAACTTCCCCGTGGGTTGTTTTGTGGGCGGTGTTTTTGAATATATGCTAATTCAGCTTCCCTGACAGGGAGAGGAGCCGTGTCCCGGTGCCACAGCTCTCCTGACAGCCGGCAGTGGCGAGCGGCTGCCGCCGAGCCAGGCCATGGGCTGGTGCTTGTGACAGGGCCACTCGCCCTCGCGGCGGGCCGCCAGCACTCCCCGGCCGCTCCTGTCACAGCAGCGGGGCCGACATGTGCCTATGACCATGGAGATGAAGGACTCGGGCAGCGTGGTGCTGACAGCCTACCATCCCCACAGCCCGGCCAGGATCCCGGGCATGGAGCAGAGCTTTGTGCAGGACATCCCCGCCAGCCATTCGCCCACCAGCAGGTAAAGCCTGAGGGATGGGGACCGGTGCCATGCCCTGATGTTTTGCCCGCGTTGGACGTGTGTGTTGCTGTCTGTATGTCAGCCTGGGAGCATTTGCCGAGCGCTCGGACACTTCAGAGCACTTCGCTCTCGCACATTTCTTGCCTCCGCCAGGGAAGTGATTCAGCCCAGGGGTGCGGGTCAGGGTTGGGAGGGGGGAAATACCAGTGCTTATTTTAAATCTTGTAAGTCAACAGATCAGGCCAGTTTCCTGCCCAGGATACTCAACAAGACAATCCCCAGGAAAAAAAAAGGCACGTGAATCAGGCTTCTGCTCAGGTCCTTTAGGACTGTATTGCCAAAAAGTGAGGTGGCAGGACTGGCTGAGCTTGGCGCTCAGAAAGTTGATTCTGGCTTTGGTTTAGAGGATTATTTAATTCCTTCTCTGTTCACTCACCAGGTCAGAATCAATCCGTGTGCTTTTTTCTGTGAAACTGAGGTTGCTGCTTTGCACACCCACATACACACAATGGGAGACTGCATCCTTACAGACTTAGTCTAAATAAGAAAATTCCTTTGTGTTGCAGGAAACTAAGTATTGTCTTAATTAATGCAGTCGTGTGTATGTTTACCTTCCTGCCTTGTAAGAATGCATGTATTTGCACAGTTCAAAAACATGCGGTTCGAGCAGTTCTAGTATTTTAGAAAATCTGATCTTTCTCCTAAACATACATGTCTGAGTTTTGCAGTTTTCTCCAAAAGAAGTGGTATAAAAGTTCATACTGTAAAAAGTTGAAGTAGGAAATCTTGCATTGTGGTTTGACTAAAAAATAAGAACTAAAGTCTAAGGAAACAACAGATGACATTATCCCCACGAATTAAGTCTGTGTCTTCTCTTAATAAAAATAATGATATTTACTTCATATTGTTTATTTATAGCCCAATAGTTATTTTGTCTTCAATGTCATTATTTAGATTAGCTGCATCTTCCTGTTCTTTTTGTGTTTCCCTGGCTGTCTCATAAAGATAACTCCTTTGTTCTGTTAAACTGCTGTTTGAGAGCAGTACCAAAATACACAATTACATGTTGAGAAAAGGAGTCTGGGCTTTCAGACGCAGTCAGAATGGCATTTGCTACTCAAAACAGAGAGCAGTGGTTTGGCATTGGGTTACAGGGAAGCATGTAGTTTTTCCCCTAGGAAGAGCAATCTAAACTCAGTCTCCCTTGAAGTTTGTGAGCAACAGAAATGTGGTGTTTTGCTGTTTTTCTTGTATATGTGCTACTTGTTTTAAAATGCATTTGAAACTTAAGCTCAGAGTGTATGAGGGTTTAAATCACACACATAAGTCACATGCATATCACCTACGAAAAGCAGAAGTGCCAATTACAGTTCCTGAAATTAAAAAAATAAAACGGATCCTGACATTTTGATGAAGAACATGTTTTGGAAGCTCCTGCCATGAGGCAAAGCCATATGTCTCTCTCCATGTCTACGTGTGCATGAGATTTTGGTGCTGTCTCCCCTTTCTTGTCCTCAACTTCCTGCAGCTGTCTAATAGCAATAGCCAAATTCTGCCATATGGGCAGTCAGTGGCTGTCTGAGTTTCCAAAGCCTGTTCAAGAGAGGGATTTTATTAACCCAGCATGAAGTCCTCTGGAATGCAGAACCCATGAAGGCAAATGCACTGAGTGTTTTAGCAAATGGTAAAATAGGCTCTGGCTTAATCCCTACTTCATCTTCTAAGAACTCTTTCCTGGACTGCATTTTCTGTATAGTTTCCTCTGCCGCCATCCTAATGCAAGAAGTTTTATTATAGATTCTCTCTGGTGCTCCTTGATCCCCTGGGCAGCTACCCACACTACGGCATGCTAACTCCTTAACTCTTAAGGAAAATGTTTCAAAAAAGCATGAAAAGAGCCGAGGTGTCACCTGTTTTGTGTTTGATAACAAAAACAGTTGGGACCCAGAACCTGATTTTCCTCTGAAGTCAGATGCTTAAGTTACATGTAGCTCTAATGAAGTCTGTACTTGAGATGTTTATCCATGAGACTAGAATCTGTCTTGGATATTAGCCTTTGATTTGATAAACTGCTGACCAGTTCTGTCTCAGCTTAGGAATCAAGAGAGTTCATTTTCCTTCCTCTTCTCATAGCATTTTGCTTGCTTTAGAGTGATGCACTCTTTATGTCAGAATATCTCCGTTCACTGAGCCTGGCTTGGAGGTGTCTTCCAGCTGTTTTCTCTTGCAAAAAATTTACAGTTTGGAAACCTTCTAAGCAGAGTTTTCTCACAAAAAGTAGAACCTAATGCAACCTCAGACAGCATTTAACTGCAGCACTCCTCACCATTTAAAAAGACATTGATAAAAAAAAGAAGGAAATACTTAAGTAATCATCATGAGCCCCTAAACAAATGAGTAAACTTAAACACTCTTGACAATCCAGACACACAGCTGAGAAGCCCATGTACACGAAAGGTTAGACTAATAGATGCATCAGACCACTTGGATTCACATCCATGCACAACTCTCACAGGGCCAACCAGGCTGACATCCTGTGTGCATTTCTAAAACACACTGACAGCATCAGGGTCAGCGTGAAGTGTAGCAGCTGCAAGTATTTTCATTCATAAGCCCAGTGGGTATGTACCCCATCAGAAGTTAGGGGACATTAGCTGGTGGGCTGTAAGGAGAATAGGAGAAAATTTGCTTTAGTTGCTTTGAATGGAGGATGCATCAGTGTGCAGTGAAGGATGGTGAATTCATAGAAGTAATGAAGAGGAGACTGGAATTAACGTTTGACTGCATAGTGATGCCATCACCAGTTTGCAAAGGAGAATTCTAGCTTCCAAATGTACTGTTGGATAATATCAATAAAATGGCTAAGAAAAGGGACCACAGATTCCACCCATTGTCCAAAGCAAGAGTTCATTGAGGGACTAAAGACAGTGATGCTTAAATATCTTTGCCTCAGTTATCCCCGTAGTTGCATTCTATCTTTCTCCATTTGTTGCATCTTGAAAACTTATTTAACCAGTTCTATGCATGGGCTGGTGTGAGCCCTGAAAACTGCACTGTTGAGTTTCCTAGAGCTCCAGAAAAACCTTCCTTGAATTCTGCTAACGCAACTAGCAAGTTCATTTTCTATTTTTCTCATGGGATATTAAGGTCTCATTCCTTAGCTTGCCATCTGCTTTTACGTGCATTTTAAAAGCATTTATATTACTCATATCTTTTTTCTTTTATTTATTGCTTGTGAGAACGAGGTGTTGGGGAGATCTCTGTTTCGTTTGCTTGGCAGGCAGGCTAGCTCTACAGCATATGAGTATAGTGGGAAAGATTCCTGTTCTTGTGGCAACCGCATTAGTCTCTTTTAATCCCATTTATTAGAAAACAGATGTCACAAGTACCAGTAGCAAAGAACCCAGAATATCATGCTATCCCTGTCAATACAGATCCGGTCTCAGTGCAAAGGTGAAAGTGCTGATTTATGTTACATAATGGTCAACTTTGGCATCCTCGTTTCAGAGAATGAAGGACAGTGTAGTTGTGCACAAATACTGCTCCTGGATTATATAGAGGAAAAGTGGGGCCATGGCCATATGTCTTCCTCACATCCCCTTTTTATCCTGTTAGGAGTAGCTAGGAGGGATTATTCCTGTGCTCAAAGGAAACAGGCATGACCTCTATGCCAAATGGCCAGTGAGCCCTCTAAGGTAATTATGCAATTAGGGGAAGACAAAGCATTCCTAAGTGAGTCATGCTCCAGCTTTCCTTGACTCCAGTGTGATAATTAGTGAGTTCCTCAGCCTGTTTGCTACCAGCACAGCAACCAGCCAAGAACTCATCCTGCACTTCGAATCTCAGGCATTTTCCCTGCAATGAGTAGCTGTCACTTATGTGTGCATGAAATAAGAATTAGGGGAAAGAAAAAGCAGGTTCGTGGGGTTTGTTCCTGCAGAATGGGGTGAGAGCAGCTTTTAAAGTGCACACCAGGCTTTTTATACATGGAATAACCTTCTCAATCAATAATCATGCAAAGAGCAGCATATATACTACCAGACCTAGGAGCTTGCATTCAGCATGTCTCCCTCCTCCTACTGTCAGGAGGGGTGACTTTCAGGCAGACATCACTAAATGATAGAGTCAAAAAAGAACAGGAATAATTTTTACATTGGTTGAAAGATAGTGTGTGGATTGAGTTACCTGCTGGAAACTTCCAGGATCCCTGCTCTCCAAGCCTAAGACTTGCAGATTTGGAGCTGATAGTCAAGTCATTACACTGGACAAGCATGACACCAGGTTGTTTTGTAGGATTCATTCCTCCTTGTGAGCCCCAAGATACTACAGATCTGTGTCAAGGTGAGGTAGAATGTCCTGAAATAATTCCCTGGAAGGAATACAACTGAAGGAGGAGCTTTTATGCACCAAAATTTGTCTTGTGACAGGAGGAGCTATGTGAACAGTTCAGGTTTTATCCCAACAGAAGCAGATTTTATCACACTGAAGTAAGGTCTGTATGCCCTGAGGCTGGGTGATCTGGGTTGGATTTCTGTCAGTGCTGATTGAGCAGCTCCCCTGCTCAGTTGTACACAAGTGATGTCAAGAATGTCTTCTTAGTGATGCAGGATAAACAACCTCAACTATTTTGGATGTTTATCTCACTCTATCATAAACTTCCCCAGAAGACAAAATAAAAATCTGGCTCCTTTTCCACAGTAAATCTTGACATGACTTGGGCCTTCTGCAGTAACTTGGACTCCAAAACTACGAATTAAAAATTTTAAAATGTGCTAAAAGTGGTAAAAAAATCCCACAAATCAGTAGCTTAGGAAGAGTCAGCATTGGCACCAGCTGGGCAAAAAATAAATTATGTGGAAAAAAACCCCTTTTTACAATGTAGAGAAACTTTCTAAAATATGATTTTTAAAGTGTATTTTTGTAGATGCTAAGAATGATAATTCTTAATAAAATATTTAGCAGGAGGATGCATATAAATAAGTCAGACAATTGTAGACACGCTTTTCCTGTAGGTTTTAGAAATATTTACAGCACATCCTCTGGGAGCCACACTGAGGAATGCAGTATTTATAGCCAGCTCCTCATGTTATGGTTGAAACTAGAGTTGGCTTCTCTGGTTTCATTTTAGATTGGTGCTCCTGCTGCTCTCCCTGGTACCTCCATATGTAGAGCTAATGTAGAACATCTGGCACTGTCTCTTTGATCATTTTGTTTGGCTGAGCATTTAGCCAGCTGCCCCATTCATTTTTAACTAAGTCACTTATCTCTGATTACACGAGGGTTGGAGCTGCTTGCAAAAAAAAGAGTAGGACCTGAGAGCCCTGCATGCCCTATGCGGACATGTTCAGATTGCATCTGGCAGCCTGACAGCACTGGCATAACAAACTGCCAGGAATCCCCAACCTTCGTTTTACTTTTGCACAGGAGATCATAATAATTCAGTGCAATGTGTGGAAAATGTGCAGAGGTGGCAACTGCAAGACACGGCTATGGAGTACTAGTAAAAGTACTTAGCTAGAACAGTATCTGAAAAGCATCTGGTTAGCACTGTACAAATATGGAATCATATCCTGAACCAGTGTGGGGTATCCACAGCAAACAGTCAAGCTAACATCCTGGATTTTGGCTAACCACAGGAGAGCAGCCATTTGGCCCACTGCAATACTCGGCTCCAGCAGGCCAGGCAGCACAGTAGAGCAAGCCCAGCTGGCAGCACATCTGCCAGAAGGGCAGGATCATGCTCGGTGCAGCCTTCAGCTACCACCATTGTGGGGGCATTAGAAGAACACAGGAGAGGTCCCCAGAGAATAGTACCCAGAGTCACATCCCAAGGTGGTGACTGAAGCTAAGCATCCTACCTGGTATTTTGTCCCCCCTTTTCCTGCCTCCTACTTTCTCTCTTAGTGGAAATTGACTCATGCCGCCCTGATCTTCCCAGTCCTGTCTAAGTGCTAGGAACTCATAACAGGGAGACAAGAATACATGAGGGTGGGAAGAAGAGGAAAGCAAAGGAGGACAGGAGAAAGACCACATTCCTAGGTATATTACCTGATTCTCATCCTTGTGTGCAAATAGAAGGATCTGGAATCAGAAAAGAAATAACTCACAAAGTTTGTTTTGTCGTGGGGCAATTTACAGCTGGGCCTCAAATCCCACCAGACACGTAGGTTTTGGAATGGCATTTAAGTAGAGATTTTGAAGTCAAAACATGAAATGGTTTAAAAGACAGGTTGTTTGAAAAAGTGCCCTATTACCCTGAAGGACTATTTCAGCAGAGATCAGCAGAAGTGCTTGAGTTGGCATCCCTTGTAATTAGTGCAAGGAAAAGATTGATGATCTGTGAGGGCTCCCTCATTTTTCTAATTCATTTTTCTCCCTGCCATATCTTGAGTTTTCAGACGCTGTCAGAGTCTTTGAGGAGAGTGGAATAAACACTGGAGCAGGCAGCCTTTTATCAGCTTGTTCATTTAAAGAAAGTTATGTTGTCTTATTTAGGATGCTGTAAGTGTGTGGGATTTTCAGATGTGTAAAATCATCCATTTTAGGATGTACATATGCTGGATGTTTAGGCAGAAGAAGGCTGAACAAAGGAGAGACAGAAATCTCTGTTATTCAATGCTGCTGTTAATGAATTGCCACCTGAGGACTATACAAGCCTTTTTTAAGACCTTTTGGTGCAGAAAGTCCTCTGAGCAGATAATGAGCAAAATAATGACCATAAGGCTTTTTGTGGAGGGTAGAAGAACCCTACCAGAGAGAGACAGAGGAGAACAAGTATATATGGAGAACAAGTATCAGACGTAGAAGTCCAGCTGTGTTGACATCATTTACTTACCAGATGAAGGACAAGTAAAGCAAGGTGCGAGCCAGGGAACTCTGTTTTATACGCCTGTGCATGAAACCTCAGGATGTCAGACATCAGGTCACTCTCACAGTTTGCTACCAGAGATGGAAGAAGCTCTAGAGCTGTAAGTCTTCATATTTTACCAGAGCTTACTAAGAAATCCCTAGCTTCCAAATGATCAGACTTGGGAAGGGCATAATAAATGTATAAAGGCCTGAATTTGACTCATGGAATAGTAGGTTCCTTGCTAACTACACCCCTGCAGAGTCTGCAGATAGCCAGACTGTGAGTTAGTCAGTGCAAAGTATAGGTATGGCAGTGGAGAGCCTCCTCACCATCAGTTTCTCTTTCTCTGGCTAATGAAAACTCAGAACAAAATATCATCCAACCTTGTCTTCTGGCCTAATGATGATCATACCTAGTGGTCAAGAGGGAATTTAGAAGTGAGAATGACAGATCCTTTTTAAGGTTAACCTTAGTATAAGAGTAAGAACTGGATAGTTATAGCATGAATTAGTCTTTTTAAAAATTTTAATTTAAAGAAAGGTCAATAATAAATCATACAGTGAAACATCAAGGGGGATATGAGCCTTGTTTATTCATATGGACTGAGTTAATGGACACTTAGGTGTAGTAATGGAGGTTTTACCTCTGAATTTAGTGGAAATGGAATCAAGTCATCGGAACTAACATCTTTTTGTCGATAACTTTGCTTACAGAGCATGATTGGATTATGCTATCTCCTGTCTCAGGTCAGGCTGACTTATTTAATAGTATTCGTGCAGAATAGGACATCTGTATGAAGTCTTAGATAATTAAAACATAACGGCGACTAGGTCTGTCTTCTTTTTGCAATACTTCCCTCCATTACTCAAATATTTTGAAAACTGGAGTTCTAAATATTTCTTTGGATGTATCAGAGATTATTATAAAATCTTTGGTGTAAATACAGGTGAAACATGGAGCAGGGGAGCCTAGGGCCCTGGGGCATTCTCTGAAGATGTTTTTCAGGCTTGGCTGTCCTTGGCCATTTCTGGGCCAGATGGTGCCCATATCATGCATGTGCAAGGAAGTGAAAGGAAATGAGTTTATCCTGATGAACAGAGACAAGGAAAACCTTTGTACTCAAGCTGCAGAAGGATTTCACATTGCAAGTGCTCACTTTTGGAGAGAGGGTAGGAAGAAGGAAGCCAGGACAGCCTTCCAAGCAAAGGAAAGAAGTCTTTTAAATGCCTCGGAACCTTTTGTCACCTGCTGAAACAATAGTGTCTGCCTCATGTAAGGTCCTTCTTACATCTTCCACTCAGGATGCATTTCACTGTAAGCCCCAGTGATCTGTTGCAATCCTTTGATGCTGTCTTGCTTGCTTGCTTTCTTCCCTCCTTCTTTCTTTCAATTAGCAAAAGCAATTAACCCATGAGAATTTAACATTACTGGTAATGTGAATTTTCTGGAAGTATTAATTTATTCTAGTTTACCTGTGTATGTAGAATATGTGCAAGCCCATAGATGCAGCATGAAGCTTAAGGTTACGCACGTGTCCTTGGCAGTTCACAGACTATATGGCAAACATCAGAATTACTTGTCCCACCAGTCAGATAGGAACTGGAATTTTCTTCAAGCATATTTGTTCAAACCAGCTGTTGCCTCTGACAAAGTGTAGCAATTAAAAATAAACAAACAAGAGAACCTACTACGTCAATTTTTGAAAAGCCTTCTTCGCCATACAGGACATCCATGTTCTGTATTTAGCAAGCACACCACAGATTTTTGGGAGAGACATTGATTCTGCAGCTATTTTGTGTGGTCAAAATGCATTTCATCCTTAATGGACTCCATCTCCTATGCCTTTTTTTAACTACCAAATTTGTTTATAGGATTTAGCTAACCCAGGCCTGAAGTTAACTGTGCCACACTCAGCAATGTAGTAAGATCATGCAAACCAAACCAGCTTGCTTCAGCCTACACTGACCACAAGTAAATCTGCAGCTAATTGCCTTACATGTCATGCAACAATGAGTCACTAGTTTTAAGTAATGAACCATTTGTACATGAAGTTTATTGTCATGGGATGTCCTTGGAGGCTCATTTTCTCTTTCCAGATTCAAACATGGGGTATGATATTCATGTGGATAACAAGGATGTCTATAATTAACAGTTAGTGCTATCAAGAATTCTGAAACATACAGTTAAGTTGTCATTTTCAGAGGTAATCTACTTACATGAAACTTACTGAAGTATGAGAGATGTGTATTGCTTTTTTTTTTCCACAGTCTTTTTTTTGCTCTCAGACACAGGACACTGGAATTTGTGTACTATCAGTATTTAAGGCCCAGCTGTGATGTCTCTATTCTACTGAAAATCTGCATTACAGGCAAAAACCCAACCAAATAAAGCAATGAAAAAAAATGTAAAACCAAAGAGATTCAGTCTGACATCATATAGTTTAACAGCAAGGTAATAAATCTGCGGCTTTAATGAATATCAAGATTACCACGTAATGATTGCACGCAGGAATTCAGAACATATTTTTATGGGGTGGCTGCAAGCAAATCTGACCTCGCTCTGCCTGTGTCCAGGAGCTGTACGGCCGCATTAGCAAAGAGTTTTGCCCAAGCCAAAAAACAGCCATGGTGACGCAGTACCTCAGCTTGCAGGGCTTCTGGCCCTGGGGAGCCTGTGCCCAGCCCACTGCAGGAAACTTGAAGGCTGGAATTCAAAGTGTTTAAACTAATGCTTCAGGACTGATAAGGTAAAAAAAAAAAAACGGGTATGTGTTTTTCTGACCAGGCCACTCTGCTGATTAATAGGTTAGGCTGGTTATTTTCAGGTTTAGGTACATAAACAAGTATAAAGTTACACTGCATTTTTCTTAAATACGTTGCAGCCTAGAGGGGAAGCTTTACTCAACTTACTAGAACCATAGCAGAGTATCTTGGTTCTTTTGTGTGAATCAGATTCCTACAAGGGAAAAGCGCATGAAAAAGGAGTGCTGCTTGTGATATTCTTAGAAAAGCTGATTGACAACAATATGAAAATATTCATCATTGGAATCCCTGTAGACTCCAGCGGAACAATCAAGGGTACAGCAGGGATCCAGAGCTAGTTCTGATGCATAAATTTAAAGAAGATTTTACATTTTTGTTAGGTTAGACTTTTTTCCCTTTAACTTAGGTAATCCATCTGAAGAGTAGAGTTCTGATTTTCCGGGAGAATAGAGCCTAAAAAATATTTTATTTCTTAAACAAGACTGAGGCCAGTCAGCATCTGAATATCCATTAGAATCTCCTTTCTAATTAAATTTCATCAGCTGGATCAGAAATATGATGATGTTCAGAAACTTCATTGATCCACATTCAAACACTGTAAATAAGGTTTATAACCTTTATTCTTGAGCTATCAGTTCAGCCTTTGGTTTCTGAATCACTTCATGGCATTGTTCCAGTCTTCAGTTACGCCAAAAAAGACACTGACCACTGAAAAAGTGGGTGGAATAACATCATTCAGCAGTCAGCTGGGTATATCTGCTGAAAGTATGTCTGCAATTTTGTGAAGGAGATGGTGTTACTAAGAACAGATTGGTTTCTGAGACTGCCTTGAACCCAGCCAGCTGTAGTTAAAACCTCAAAGGCTGACAAAGTGCATTCCTAATTATATCAGGGGAGTGGATGGCTAGATTAAGTTACCTCCTTTGAGACTATTGGTGACAAGTTTCCATCATTGGGACAGATTCTATATTTCATATAAACTAAGGGGACTTCAGGCTGTGCAACAATAGGAGTGACCCAAATGCTGACATGATACACATCTCTGGGGCTACCCTAAAGCCCACAAATAGCCATATCCCATGAATTCACTGGACACAGTGATAACATTTGATAGACAACCTTTGAAGACTTCGAATAAATTTAAACTTAGTATGGGATTCATCTCTGAAATTAAGTACAGCACTTTGCACTGGGCACCATTAAAAACCAGGAAAATCACAAACAGTGGGAAGAGTTTTTCTGGTATCTTTAGAGAAAATACATATTTATGGCTTTGGCCATCTTCACAGGGTCTTAAAACATTCACTGACGTCCATATAGCTAAGCAACTGGTATAGCTGAAGATAATAAGCTCAGTATTTATTTTTCTGTACCTTTCTGTGATCTATATTTAGTTAAAAACTTAATACCACTTTCCTGTCATTTTTAACTACCTATAAAATGACTAGTGCCCTATGATGTGGTTATAGCAGACCAAACTGATCATCTCCTGAAGATCACTTGAAAGCGATGAGTAGAACTGAGGGATAAGCAATGAACAACACATCCTTACGTACAGTGAGAAGAGTGACATATTCTTACAGAAAGGGAGGAAACCTCTTGATCTTCAGTATCAATTTTGTATTTGATGAAAATAGTTTTCTCACTTTGCAAGACTGCTGTTGTGCATTTTATGCTTGGGAGACATAAGGAAAATTCCTGTTTGCTTGAGCTGACATTTCTGTCACTATTGTCCTTTCTCACACTTAAACCAGAACATCTAAGGCCAGAGAGACAACACAGTGCTCTGTACATGACACCTGGAAAATCCTGTTTAGAGTTAGGTGCTGTGATGGGCTGATCAGATAAGTCACTCTGGAGAAGAGTACATTTGTTTTTACTGTTGAACTGTGGAGGCTATAGAGACTTGAGTCTTTGGATTACAAATGTAATTGACATTTCACCACTCTGAAAGTCAGATCTAGAACTCCTCCTGGTGACAGTAGGCTTTGGGATTGCCTCTGAAGGTCTAGATGTCATGTGTCAGCATTCTGAGACTTGACTCTGTATCTTCGATACACGTTGCAGGTCTTTTTTGTCATTTATACTGTTCACTTCATTCTCTTATTTAGAAACTCTTAAATTCCACACAGTTTGTGGAATCAGTTACTGAATTTCTCTGTAATTACATTTCTTTTGAATAAACTTTGTGCATTTATTGGACTTTGATGAAAAACAGCAAACTTAGCCAAAAGCTACTGAGCAACACAGGAAAGATAATTGAGTGTGGCAATTCTGTAATGGTCACTCATGATGGAAAAACTTAGCAAGTTCAATGGGATATTTTTCCTTTTAGATTCAACACAGTCACTTTTTTGGATTGCTCTCAGAGAAATATACTTACAAATGGAAATATTATCACAAGTTAGCACTGGACCCCAAAATCCAAACAAAACAATGAAGCAACACAGACTTTCCTTCCTATTCTGATTGCATCACTGGAACCACTGCCTAATAAAGGGATTTTGTTTGAAAAAACTTCCTTTTTTGTTTTTTTACAGTGCTGTGTGTCTGCATTCCTGTTCATTTGTATGCTTGATTAGCTGAAATCAAATACAATGATGCAGATCTCCAAGCAGCTATAAAAACTCAAAGTGAGCAATACTAACAGAAAAAATATTCTACGTTGCAATCTTCATGGGAATTGCTGTGCAGAAAGCAAAAGAGCTGACGCAAAATCATGTATGTGCTTTGCCTTCATCTTGCTTTGTCATTTTTGTAAGAGAGTTTGCTTTTTCATGGACTTCAAGCAGCCTTGTGAACAGGTAACAAAGGATGCACTGTTTGTGTCTCTGCCTCATGCACAGCTGTCCTCTGGCCAGCAGCTTGAAAGAAACAGCTAGATTTTAAGAAATTCTGTAAGTATTAGTTGTGGGATTTTTTTCTTCTACCTGTGATATCCTGTGTGCTTTCGGTATTACCTTCGACTTTTGGTGAGTTAGTCTTTTGTGGTTTTGGAATGAATCCTGTAGATTTTAAGAACAGGGAAGGTATTTTGGTTTTTGCAGGTGATGTATCTTCTAGAAATGAATTGAATTTATTCTGATTATAGCCATCAATTGAAATGAATAAAAAAATATATATTTATAATTTTTAGATGCCTAAGAAAAGAAGATTGGTGGAGATTTATGTCATCCTATGTGTATATTCAGAATAGATAGCTTATGTAAAGATAAAATAAAATAATACATCATGCATCTGAACCCTAAGCAAGAAAACTTCCAATTATTAAAAGAATCTAAAGGAACTTAGAAGAAACCTCAAAAATTAAGGGTAAAGTGGCAATTAGTTAACAAAATATGAAGTACATAAGTAAAAAAAAAAATCCTAGAATCTACTTTAACAACTATCATAGAAATGCCTCTTGCTAGGTCCTTGAGGGATTTTTTCACTTTTGCCTTGTTGTCGACAAAATTTTGGCTAGTCATTCTTTGAAAATGGGTAATATTTGACAGCATTGGAAGAGATCTTGCAGAGTAGATACACTTTTCCAGTACTAAGTAGTAAAGTCACGGATAGAGTAAAACCATGATGAAAGCAAAGATCATGAAAATTCTTTAGCTGAAGCTTATTCTTGAATTCAGTGTTTTGTTTTGATGTGGTATTTTACTTAAATTACTGATTTAATCATACCCTTGTTGAAATCAAAGCTGTTGAAAAGTTCTGTGATTGGATTATGTGGAAAAGAAAGTTTGTGACTAGAATATTGAATAGGAATTGTTGAAATTGTTACTCAGAAGTCTGAAGAAATTGTTACTCAGAAGTCTGAACAAGTAACTGAAATACACATTACTGGGCATTTTCACGAAGAAAGCAGACGAAAATACATGTTCATAGCAGATGTGATGGCAGAAGTTCTTTGAAAGGTCAGGTCTGTACATTTCTTTGATGCAACCCTCGAAATGCCTAAGGTCAAATGATTTACTACACTGTATCTGAGTTTTGACTGCTATCCTGTACAATATGTAAATAGGAAAGTCCTGCTTCCCTGGAAATTACGATAAGAGAATAGCTTCTTGGTTAGCTGTGACCTCATGCTACTATCCAATGTTTGCCTAACAAGAAGGACATTAGTTTGTTTTGCATGAAAAAAGCAATCAGATAATATCTTGAGTGGAAAGCCTTGACTTAGACACACGTACTGTCTGTACCATAGAAAATTTTATGATTTACTGTATTTTCTGATTTACTATATTTCTAAGTACTTGAACATTTTTTGATGTATGGGCTGGTTTAATCTTATTGACAAGATAAATAATGAGAGCAGCTCTGTGGCTCCTCTAAGTTGCTGTAGTTGTCTAATTTACATTGGACACAAACTTTATCATAAATTTATTCTGAGTAGCGCTTGCCCTGTGTTTCCTGAAAGGTTTTCTGGGCTTGACTGACACATTTTTAGTCATATTCTGTTTCATTTAGAAATGTTCTATACGAAATTGTTGGGTTGTACTTTTTTCACAAATGGGCACCTGGGGCAGTTAATTGTATTGTCCAGTTGCTCATGAAGGACAAACTCAGGTGACTTCTAAGCTTGACTGCGGGATGTGCCAGGGGGTGCTCTGGGGTTCTCCTGACCATTTTTCCCAGCTTATATCATTGCCTTAAAGTGTTACGATGAGGCCAGAAAACTTTCCCTGACAGTAGTCAGAACTGCAGCTCTACGGTGTATCTATGGACAGAAAGTGTAGGAAAAGCAAGGAAAAACCTGCCCATAGACTCATGTACCTCCTCAAGCTGTGATATCTATGTGAGCATTTCCTGGAGGACACTCCAGAAGACTAGGCAGTTAACTCAGTTTGTTCCTTGTTTGATCAAAAGTTGCTGTCAGATTCCCACCAAGTTCATAGGTACTGTCTGGTAGTCAGCTATACCCAAACTACTTTCATTCTTTCCTAGTCTATTAGAGCTCAGAACCACAACCAAGCTGTGATGACAAAACAATCTGCCTCTTACACTGTGAGCTTTTATAACCATTTAAGGACTTGCTCTTAGTGCATGGCTAATAAAAAGTAGCTTAACTAGGCTTTTACTTCTTTCATGACAGAATTACTCTGAATTATGCCACATTTGCCGTGGACTAAACGTTTACATGACAGTTAATATAACTCGGTTGCTAATTAGGAACTTTTCCAGCAGTAGCAATAACATTATTTGTCTTAATTCTTATATTAATCTGAAACTCCTTTCCCTGGACCAAAAGAACTCCATACCTACACCTAAGAAAATAATTTTCTTGGTTGATACATAGATACTAAAAAAAGGGGCATTACTCCTTCCTCCAGTCCCCACCACCAGCTTTGAGATAGGAAAATCTATGTTTCTCAAAAGTTCTAGGTGGTGGTAGTCAACTGTCAGCTTCTTACATAAAAACACAGCCGCAGGAATCCTCACTAAAATTATTATCCAGTGAAGTTTAATTTATATTGGCCGATTCACTGGCATTATCATTCATCAGTTCAGGATCCACAGCACAAATAACTTTGAGAATGAAAGCTCTGAGAACACGTGTTAAATTCATCTAAAATTTCTCTCCAAGGCCAAGAGAAGATTAATGCAGTCATGAAAGCAAAGGTCTGGCGCCTCCATCAGCTCCTTTTCCAGTTGCCTGAATGCTAAAATGATCACAGAAATTTCCTCTTAAGTCTCACTGCACAACCCACACGCATGCACAGCTCCAGCAAAGCGATGACTTGCAGCCTGCGCAAAAATACCCCCAGCCTTCCTGGCAGCCAGCTGGCTTGCCCTAATCCAAGCTCTGAGGCTCGGACTTGAGCCCAGACTGTTCTGTCTTGAGAGTCAGCAGTGCCAGCAGTGCAGAGAAAGAGGCACGTGTCCCACCTCGGCTGGAGACCGTGTCCTCCCTGCAGCAAAGTGGCTCCAGCTAGGACAGCTTCCAGTCGGGCAGTGCTCAATTTCAAAAACATGCATGTGAAAACTGGCATCTGCACAAATCCAAAGTCTGAGGAAGTTCTGGAGATAGTTGTAACTGTGCTGGAAAGGAAAAAGTGGAAAGCCATAAGCTTGTTTGAAAAAACAAACAGCAACTAGAATTTGATTATTTTCCTTTTGCCTCCTGGCAGGTGACCTCAGTGGATGCATGAGTGCTGAGGACTCCATGGCAGTATTTTCAGTTCAGTTTGAACTCAGTTTACAACCAGGCAGAAAGCTGCCTTCTGTTGCTCCTGCTCAGCCATCCTACCTGCCTCCATCCCCAAAAAATCCTAACGCATTAAAATAACCTCTGATGCAGGCACTGATTGTCTCAAGTGCAATAGCACACTCAACACATGTTTGGAGAGCTCATTAGAGGACAGAGTCAGCATTTTCCTTCCTTCAGCAGCTCCAAACTCCTGATGGTCCTTTTCCAAGCACTGCTGATTTAAGTTGAAGTTAAAAACAAGCAGCCGCTTTCCCAACTCTTGCTTTAACTCCATACTTGCGAAAAGGTGATAAGGGGCAATTTCAGTACATTGCCCTCCTCTGCTAGTACACATGAACTGCTTTGTAGAAAAGGCAAAGCAAAAAAGGAGAAAAAAGGAGAGAGAGATTAAAATGCAAACCAAATAATAACTCATTAATATGGCAAAGCTGACATAATGCCATCTGGTTTATGTCTGGTCCCTATCTGGAGCTTGATCCTGCCGGGTACTTAGTGCTCAGGCTGTTCCCTACGGCACTCTCCAGAGCACACTTCATGTTTAAGTGCTTTACTGGATCATAGCCAGTGTGCTAAGCACCTCAAAGGAATCAGACCTTGCTTAATTTTTCTGGTTTGTAGGAAAAACTTTTTCCAGCTCTGAGTCCTGGCACTTCTAAGTGAGGTTTTTCCTTCTCCACTCCACTCCAACACCCATATTTTTTATTCTGAAGAGTCAGTTCTAAGCAGGATTAGACCACTGGTTGCCCACAGTGGAAACTCCAGAATAGACCACTGGCCTCTGAGGAAACTCCAGGGGACAATATTTTCGCTTGAGCTGAGGTCCTACCTAGAGTTATTCAAAACTCCTTTTGCTCAACCTGTGAAAAACTTCAGCTATAGAGCAGAAAGGAGAGTGTGTAATAAATTCTCGGGCACAGTTGGCATATACTCCAAAGGGGCAATAAGCTGTTAAATCAAATCAGAGAAATCCCTAGTAAACCAGAATTCATGGTGTGTCTGGCAGCACACAGTACATTAAATATTGCAAGTCGATAACTCCAAACGTGGCTGTCAACATGATGTGCAACCTCCGTGCACTCAACTTCCATCTCTTTCCAATAATAGTGAATCTTTGTGAAGAGCTGCTGTAATTTAAAATTACTAAGCAAATTTTCAAATCCTATAGCCAGATTTGTAACTAGTTTGAAGACCATGGTGAGAAAGGAATGATGAAGCAAGCAGAGACACTTTTTGCTGTCATGGCAAATCTGCTCAAGGTTTTAGTTTCAGGGTCAGGCTGTCTAATTCCTCTATCGGCTGATCCTTAATGCTTTAAAAATCCTTAAGGTGTGCACACTCACTGTGGTGTGGTCTCTCCTGTGCTCCGCACCCATTCGTGCATCCATGTATGTGTGTATGTGTGTGTGTGTATTTGTAGGGGGTGTGTTTGTCACCTGCAGTGCATCAGCTGTTCTGCTGAAGTGCAGACACCCAGCATTTAAGCCACCAGGAACACAATTTCTGCTCACCTGCCCCCGACTCCCTCTCCACTTCCACTACAACAGATTTTTAGCAGCATTGCAAGCCTCCATCTGTCTTCAAATAGCTGATATATTCTCTAAACAGCCAGCCAGAAAGAGAAACAAAAATAAAGGAAATATTTACCTCTTTTTCTCAGTTTTAAGATTAGCCTAGGGCCTGAAAAGGACAAAAGTGTAGTCCTGTATTACTGATTGGATTGAGTCCACATATGTCCATATGCTCTGAAGCTAGAAATCATTCTTCACTGGACCAGAGCACTATGCCTCATAGGGCCCAAGACAGCAGCTTTAAAATTGCCATGTAATTGAGTATGGGACTTTTTATTGTTATTGCTAAGCTTTTCTTATACCCCTAACTTTCTGAGTGTATCTAGTGAGAAAGAAGCAATTCCATCACTGAAATGTAGCTATCTTAGGGATATAAAATGCCATTTTCTGCCTGAACTGCAATCAGGACATGGCTAGGGAGCACAGCACTCTGCATGGGCACAGGTGGGCTGCAGGCTCTTGATGGTAAACAGTAATTTTCAGGGTAGCTGGTACAAAGGACAGCAAGCGAGATTTTTGGTTCTGACTCACACCTCCAGTGAATAATAATAATAATAGTAATACACAGCACATGGAAACAGATACAGTAAACACAGGTGACATAAGCAGCAGACTGAAATTTTCTGAGCACTGCAAACAGCGCTGGGTGTATGCTGGAATTTGTCCAGAATACTGGACACAGCACTGCAGCCCTATCAAGAAATGGATTCTCATCGGAATTTCTGGCGGGTCTTTTGCACCCAAACCCCCAGCCAGGTGTTGGTGGGGCAGGGAGTAAGGGCCATCTTCATCAGTCAGTGCTTGTATGTATGCTGTGTGGGTGGCATTGCCAGAGGTCACCGCCTCCCCTTTACAACATGTGCTTTTCCCCATCAGCCATAACCCACCACTAAGAAAGTTACCAACCCATGTCCTGTAAGACATAAGTTGCCCTCTCAGCTCTTATGAGGCCTTGTGAAACACTTGTCCATTGGACCATCTGAAGACCAACTGCCTGCAATTACATCAGCTGGCAAGGGAGACTGTTACTGCAGTGTTGGCAGTTTTGCCACAAAAGCCTTTTTGAAACACCATCTTTTATCAAATATCTTGAATTTTCTGCCTCTTTGATCCAGAACTTTCTATTAGTTTTAATCAACAATTTTCTATTATCTTGCCAACGCCAAAAAAGCTCTGCCAGTGAAACCACTGGTGCTGGGATCGGTACCAGCTGTTACATGAACAACAGGGAGCTGAAGAGCTTTGCTGCAACAGAGTGTTGCAAGAGGAAATGACTGTCAGATAACGATCTTGCAGGACTCCATGAAACCTGTGACACTGTCATGTGGCTGGTGTCTTCCTCAGGCTTCCCACCTGAGTTTGTGCAAGTGTGAGAGGGACTGGGAAACAAAAGCTGTGAACAGCAGGTTCAGGCTGGCCCTGAAGTACTCTTCTATATTTGTTAATGAAAACCATGGGTCCAGGTATATCTTGTTTGGACGGTGCTGTTGAAGCCAGAGATTTCCCAGTGTTGAGGCAAGCCTTGGTCTTGAAAGCATGCAGGAACCCCATTCAGACTTTTGAAGGTATTTGCATTTGACGAGGATGCCCATTTCCCAGTGCCTTTGCCAGCCTGAGTCTCCAGTACTTTCAGCCATTCAGACCTGCACAATTAAAGGAAAAGCACCACTTTCAGCAGTACTAGTGGTGGTCTTTGTTCCTTAGGTGGCACTGACATGAATTTGGCCGCACTGGGTGTGCCAAGTGCTGATCATGGTGGGCTCTGGGTCTCTGGGTTGAAGCCAGGAAAAGAGATTGGTGGCCTAAACTACAGTTAATGCCCTATGGCATAGTATTGTTTCTACTATTTTTTAATCTCATACTGATATTTTCAAATGTCTTATATTCTTATTTCTTCTGTTGAAATGTCTGTGATGGAATGGTGTAGTTACAAATGGGTAACATAGATTCTTTCTTTTAAACTTGGTAATAGAAGTTTGTTTTGCCCTATCCTCTATTTCACTGCGTTGTACAAGACAGGCATCCCAAATTCTGCCTGACTGCCAAGCCCAGTTCTGCTTTCATGTTAAATAATTAGCAAAATCTTAGACTAACCTAATATTTATGGTATACATTGTAATTAGACATGTCTTTGACTTATTTATGTTTCTGTTTAAAGAAACTTATGTATGTTTCTGTTTCTGTTTGGGGATGGGCAATTTGTAATGGATTGAGCATATTCAGAGTCATAATTTTGTACAGAAAGTAAGAACTTCTTTTTTCCTTTGTCTCTTTGTGTCCAACAGAATGTTCAGATGTGATGCCTATTTAGTTAGAGATTTTTTAAAGTCCTTTTACTGGAACACATTTCATGATTTACAGCCTCGCTCAGGTAATACTGCTGATTAAATTAACATTACCTAATAAGTGAAACCAGTAAGGTATTTTGTCCAAATTAAATCTGCACCTTTAAGGAGAAGTGAATTGGTCAACAGACCATTAGAAACTCGGCAGAAACTCACCCCAGTTCTTAAAATAAAAGTTACTGGCCAAATATGAATCTGGCAGTTACTTCTGAAGTTACATTCATGAAGAACATCTGTTAATATAAAAATATCTTGATACATTACAGCGGTTTAGCTGTAGTTAGCTCAGAAGTACTTGGTTAACATCTAAGGGAGGAAGGAGAATAAATGTCTTACATTTGGCAATCAGTAAGCCAGGGCTTTTACCCATTGCTTGGCTTTGTTTGGGTTTAAACAATGTTCCTCTGTTTTTGCTCAAGCTGCAGTAATCCTTCAGCCCTTGATGTCATGCATCCTGGGTTTTCTATACTCTTTATAATAATCTTTGAACACTCAGCCCACATCATATGTTATGAATATTCTTGTTTTGCAGTAGAGAGGCAGGCAATCATTTTAGACTGCAGGAACCCTACCCCTAACATTTCCCTGTGCGTCAAAGACGTGGAGCAACATCAAGCAGAAGAAGTAAAAGAAAAACAAGTTTGAAAGATGGTTTGGGATGAGAAAAAGCAAAATGGGTGAGGATCAGCAAAAAAGATTGCTTTTAAGGGTCAGAATTTCACTTCTTTTGAGGAGTAATCCAAACTCTACTTAGAAAAGCCTCTTCAAGGCAGCAGCTGGTTCAGGGTCTAAGCATGGTTGGACTCATGGTTGAGGATTGGAACATGGTTGGGGGTTGATCTAGATGATCTTCAAGGCCTCTTCCAACACAAACTATTCTATGATTCTGTGGTTCTATGAGACTGTTGTCAGGCTGTTGGCAGAAATTGGTTCTGGAGAGTATAGAAAATGGTAACATTACAGACAATCAGCTCAGGTCCTTCTTTCCGGGTGAAAATGGCTTCAGCAATATCATCAATACCATAGCGTACAACAATGAATCAGCAACATCAGCAATACTAGCAAGTAATTATTTTCTTCTTCTTCTTGCCATGTTACTTAGAATATTTGTTATTCATGTCTTCCTCAGTCAGTAACTCTTCTTCCAGACTGTCAGCTTTTTATTTTTGGCCTTCTTGGTTTAGCTTTTAAAGAAATTACGGCTCTAAGGGACACTGAGTGTCTTCCTTAGGGAACTGTTCTATAAATCTTTGGAATTAGGATAAATAACAGCTTGTCTATGATATTGTTTAATGCAAGAAGCAATACAGGCTTTTCTTGGAGGACCTAATCATAGAATATTGTCAGAAGTCACCTTTGACAATTTGACTGAAAACTAAGAGGGGAAATAGTGTTTGTCCAAAGATCAAAGACCCACCTGAGAAAAAAATTGACCTGTTTGTGAATTCAGCACAAAACCCAGCTCCCCCCTCACACAGCTCCAGACACTGTTTCCAGTGTACATACAGCCCTGACTCGTGGCTATCGCAATGGGCCCTGCAAAACAAGCTCAGTCCCTTCCTGCTCATTTACTAGTGGAGGAGGTTTTTTTTCTGCCAGGCAAGTTCATTTGTCAAGGTGACCTTCGCAGCCTGTGCCGAGCACTCCTGCAGATAAAGAAAGCCACCTCGGTCCATTTGTGAAACCCAGCTCGGCGGCCCGCAGGGCTCCTGGGAGGAGGGACAGGGGTGTTGCCAAACTAAACCCTTCCTACTGGCACTCCAAGGATTTCTCTGTTCCACGGTTTTCGTACATAGGCACTGTACATTTTGCAATCCTTTTATCATGCTCTGTAAACCCTCTCCTCTTGCCTGACTGGTTTTATGTCTAAATGGTCTTGAGGTTAAGTATTCTCTTTTGAAAAATCCCTATTCTGTAAATTAATGGTCTCCTAAGCAGAGGTAAGACCACAATTCAATTCACAGATCCTCTGTCAAAACCCAGACAGAAGAAGCAGATCTTCAGAGATCCCCTAAGAGAAGGTTTCATCTTCTGTGGTATCTGAGGAGCTGATGTCAAGTCTGGAGTGCTTGGCCATGAAATACTATTTTTTTTTCTATCTACACAGTTGCTTTCAAATACATCCCTTATTAAATTTTAGCATAAAGCCATTTTTATACTACAAAAAACAACGCAGATTTGGAGCATGTGTGCGTAACATATCCCAGTGTTAATGTAAAATTCAGCTTGGAGAAGAGCCTCTGTATTTTACTCACTACAGCTGGAATAGATCAATATATAGAGACTCCAGAAAGAGTAGTGATGTTTCAGAAGAAACCACCGCATGGTTATAATCATGTCAATTGAATTTCTGTGGAATAATTAATCCAATGATAACTATTCCAGTTCCTTCCTTGTAGTTTTATTTTCATGCCTGCCATGTGACATCAGTTAGACAAGTCCTTAAAGCTATTCCCCAGCAGCGGTGACCTGTTGAAACAGGAGCCTGTATTCAGAAGTGGAACCAAAATAAAAGGAACATTTCTTTTTCAAGGGAAAAAAACATTTGGGTTGATCAGAATAATCTACAAGAGCATGTTTTGAGCCAAGGAAAAAAATTGGCAAAAATCAGAAAAAGCTGAAACATTTCATTGCAACATCTTCTAAATGAACTGCTTTTTTTCTAATTAATGTGGATTTAACTTTCAACAGAAAAGTAAAACAAATCTCTGAGATCAAACTGTTTATTGTTCTGAAGTTCTACAGGAAAAGAAAATGGCTTTGTTTCAGATTAACTCTAAATGAAGACTTTGTTCAATTACTTGTTTGGCCAAAGCCCTGAAAAAAATCAGTTATTTACACAGCTAATTGTTTATGACTGGCATAACATTTAAATTTAGAAAAAGAATAGCATGTAACCATGTGTCAGTATTTATCAGATGTATGGCATTCCTGCAGAAATATTCCATCATTATGTCCCATATATGGAATTGGTTCAGAATTACTTTGTACAAACAATGAGACAGAATACTCAAATATGAATAAAGATGCCAGGGCAGGCAGATCCTTGGAGGGACACCTGTGTAAATGGGTTCACCACTCTTTATATTTCATAGGACACACCTCATTAGGGTTCACCACTGTGCTGGTCCTGAAAGAGAGAGGCCAAAAAATTATGTTTAGGCAGATTAGCACAGTTCTGTGGCAAGACTTTAAACCTAAATGTTTGTTTAAAATTTAGCTAAAGAGAATACTGTACTTTGGGAGGTAAAATATGTTAAGTGTGAGGACCCTGTAGCTAGAGGGTCACACTTCCCTTAATTTAAATTTACTAATGCCCAATGAGCAGTTATCCACTTGCAGCATTTAATAGCTCTCTGGTGAGTCCCTCACTGTTCTCTCTCTTTATGGACAGCAAGAGAGACCTCTCAGCCGTGGGTGAGCTGAATTGCTCTTTGGAGGTGACTTTCTGCTGGCTGTGGCAAGCAGCATTCCAACTCACACATCCTGGTTCAACACATAATGTTAAATGAGAGGATGCAGCACTTCTTGAAACATGAGGAGTGTTCTAATTGCTGACAACAGCCAGAGGGAAGATACACTCATTGTGAATTGCTGCGTGTGAGCCGACCTCTGTTTCCTCGTCTCTCTTCACAAAAAACATTTTTGTCTACCCTACAGGCAGTGAGCTACAAGGAACATGGGTTGAAATTTTCATATTTACAAGATGCAAAGGTCACGTTAGTTTCTAGGAAAACCTAAGTCACTGCTGCTGCTGATTGTATAAATTTCATCAGAGAGCAACCTTGGGAAAAGGCAATCCGAAAACCATATTTATATGACACAAGGAGAGTAATAGTGGCGACAGTACATCACTTTGCTAAAAAGAGGGAGACGATATCCTTGAAGGAAGCAGAGACGGCAGACTCATGACTATTCAGCCTAGAGGTTGCCTTTGAATGCCTGTAGAAAGTAACGCTGTAGAGGTGTTTAGCTGGGATGATACTAACTAGCATCGTTTCATAATTTCAGGCAAAGCAGCAGGAGCTTCCAAGCAGTTTCTGGTTACACCACCATCAGCTGGATTTGTAGCATGAACAGCCCTACAGTCCACTACCAAATTCCTGAGCCACGTTTGCTCTTCCTCGCAGTCTGTCCTTTAAAGCATGACCTCATAGTCCCTAAACAGACCTACATACAATGGTAAATTACTAGAAGTTTTCAAAATTTTCAAGGATTTATGCAATCGTAAAAGTTTCCCAGGAGAAAGAAAGGTGACATTAAGTCCAGCTTAAAACACAGAGCAAATTTAGCTTCAAGATGAACTGTAAAACCAAAGCACTTCTGGTTTTCTGCCCCTTAGGAAATCTGTGTCTGATTCAGGAAGTCCTTTCCCTTCTCTCTCCTTTGTTTCAGCCTTTTTTTTTTTCCTCTCTCTGATTAAATAACAGGCTTTCTTTTTCCTTTATTCTGCTGTAGGGTTTTAGCCATGTCTTTCAAGGAAGTGTAGGATATCAAAAAGCTTATAACCAGCAAGTTAGCTTTTCCTCCTGCATTTCAGGCTGGAGGAATGATGACAGGAATGCTGTAAATTTGACAGACCCATTTAAGCATTTCAATGCATAAACAAAGGCTTGGTAGAGGGAGTAAAGTTTGACCAACTCATATGTTTTCCGTGCTCAAGAGTTATTTCTTAGGGCTCCTTTGACAGCATTAACTGTCTGTGGGAGGGAACATTTTGCACAGCGTGTTTCCTCGTCCCCAAGCTGCAGCTCAAAACCATCCCTGAATCCCAAGACTTTAGTGATCTTATGGCCACAACCCAATTCCAGGCCACTATTTCTATAAACCTGGTGAATACTTTTTTCAGTGTTCATCTAGGCCCCCCACTGATCATCCCACTGTAAGAAAAGCAAGAAAGGCTTCCCCCTAAATATTTGATTTCTTAACAGCTGTACTCTGGCTCCTTTCTCCTTCCTCTCTGGGTTTGCACACTACGCTTCTCCTCTGGGTGGAGCAGCCATCTCCGTGTAGAAAGAGCTCCTCATTGATTTGCATCTTGCCATTTATAATTTTCTGCCTTATGCTAATGGCAGTGTCTCATACCCCTTCAGAAGAAAACACATCGGCTGGCACTGTCTTTTTCTGAGCCACCCCACGGGGACTCTCCTGAACTACAGAGCAGCTTAGTGCTGATTACTTTTTTATTTCTTCTCTTAGGAAACGGATAAAAGGTTTAAGTTCTGACACAAACAGGAAAACATACTAAGAGGATTTATCCTGAAGGCATCTGCTCTTTAAATAGTGATGGAGCAGTGTCAGTTTGTTTCCCAGAAGAGCCAGAAGCTCCACCACTCTTTGTTCCCGCAGCCCTTGTGTGACTAGAGGCAGAATATCCTGTCACAGGCTGATATCTCCCAGAATAAGCAACTTGG
>WEIT01021184.1:33741-68871 GCA_013389985.1 Dryoscopus gambensis
CCTTTTTCAACTTTTGCCTTCTGATGTCATATAGATGTTTATGTCAATTACGTGGGTTTCAGCTCAGTGTCATGGCCAGACTCTAACTTGCACAAGAAGAGCTTTATACAAACCTAGCCATAAGGAAAGAAGAAACTTACGACTTGTTCCATGGGAGGAAAGCCAGGTCTGACAATTTAAGTGGTGCATTCATAGAGATTACACGGCTAAATGAGCTAAAGGGCTTCTACATTCACAAATACATTATCCTAATCCTCATTTTTCAAACTGTGCTCAAATCTGGCTTGGTCCTGTACACTTGGCAGACAAGGATTTGCAGACAGTGCGGTCTCTTTCTAATGGCTACTTTCAGTTTGAAAGTGCTGCTAACTGATAACCAGGTAAAAATCCAGCGTGGCAGGAGACTGGTGCAGAGGAGCAGCTAAAACTGTTTACCTAGTAATGAAAACTGGAGAAATTCAAGGGAGCTGGAAACTAGGACTTGTCCACATAGTTTTAAGGAAACTTGAAGCTTGTTTATGTAGTCTAAATAAATGAAAACAATAGACTATCAACCCAACACTCACAAACAGGCCCTCTCATCTGTTGCACAAGGATTCCAGGGGATTTCTCTCCCACTGGCTGGCTGGCACAACACTTACAGGTCTGCACCTCCAGAGTAAACATCAGGAGTGCTTGAGAACTTTCTTTTAGCTGTTTTTGCTCTGTGACAGTTTGCACATACTGACATGGCCAGTGCAACCTTTCTGGTTCCAAAGTCCCCCTGCAGCAAAATATCATGAGCCAGGGTCATGACCATCAGCAGAAATAACACTCCTTGCCTTGGGGAAAACTTTTCAAGGCTTTTCTTACCCTGTTATTCCCTCTGCAGGGGCAGCATGAGGCCTGTACTGGGGATCAAAGGGAAGTCTGAAATGGCATCAGATGCTGCAGAGCAGCACAAAATGATGATCATGGTTAAAATTATAAGTACATAATTGATTTTAATTGACTTTGATCAGGATGAAAGAGCAACTATTTTCTTCTTCCCTTGTCAAATATGAAGTCTCACTGAAAGGAAATCCAAGCAGCTAATATCTCTGGAGATTTGACTTTTGCTCCCAAGATTCCTGATTGATTTGTTTGGAAAAGATAATCAAATCAGCGGGATTATTGAGAAATTTCTACTGGAGAATTATACTCCTAGCACCGATAGAGTTTCTTCAGTAAATACAGTGTCGTTACAAGTCCCAGAGGTGTTCTGTCAGGATGGGAGATAAGAGTTTACTGGCATAAATGATTCTCCAAGATGGTTTTTCTGATTTTATGATTCATTTTTCATATGACTGGAAGAAATCTGAAGGATCTCCCATCACTGGGTTTTCTCCTGTTTGTTCCCAGTGAAGGTGATCATGTATTTGCCATGAAAATGTAGCTCACACTTAGATGTTAGGGCTTTTTAAGGCAGGGCTTTGCAGGAAAATTGCAAAGTGATTCCTAATTCAGAAAGAGTCTGTGAGGTACAGAAATGTAGATGTTTATAGGTAGCTACAAATTCTCCACTGTTGAGGTTTTAAGGTGATGATCAAATTCTGATGAAAATTAACCTAGCAACTCTCAGCAATTTTGTATTTTCTTCAACTCTTTTAATTAATTCTTACTAGAAAGTCTCCTCAAATATGTTATTTTGGAAAACCTTAGATGGTGAGCAGTGTGTAAGATATCATAATGATACAGCAGTCTCTTAATTTGACAGATCTTTCTCCCACCCAAATGATTCCAACTTCTTTGAAGAAACTCTGTTCCATTTCTTATCTTGAATTATGCTTTCATTAAGCAACTGATTAATGTTGATCCCCTGCTTTGTGTTGTATAAAGCATTCCATTTTATGTGTTATCTAGACTTTTTCACAATGGCTTTTGGGAGATTACTAAAATGTTCCCTCCCTTTGTTGCCATCTTTGTTGTGTATTCATACATTTATTTATATGTGAGTACGGATACATATAAATGTATGGTAATCTCCCCTTAGGATACTGTGAATGCATGTCATAAAGGAAATGGAGATTAACAGTAGAATACAATACAAACAGGCTGATTTTATGGCAGTCTTGCAGAAACTCCTGCCAAGCAAAAGAATAAATAACAGCTCTGTTAATCACAGCCAAATTTAAAAGGTAAGGAGTTTAGGTGGTCAAAGTCCCAGAAAACTGGGCAAGATTAATGCCCACAGAAAAAGAACTCCAGGGACAAAGAGTGTAATGATATATAATTAAGTTGAAGGCAAATTTTCAAAAAGTTCTTCTATGACTTAAAGGCCTACGTCAAAACTGACTTTGAAAGCAGGAGCATTTACTCTCCCTGTAAGTCCATAGGGTTTGTGCTCTGGAATCCTTCAGTCTTTCCTGAAAATAGGAGTTAAGTGGCTGCCTGCCTTAGTCCCTTTTTGGAAGCCTAATCTGTAGTGACCCAAAAGTCCAAGAATATGCTGGTCCAAGCAGTGGCTGAATATCAACCTGGGCTACCAACTCAAAACAAAGAACTAGAGGTACAAGTATGATTATTCCCTGTTTTTCTATAAAGCCATATATCATCTGGTTTGAATTAAACTCACGAAGATGTGTTAGCCTGTTCAAGATACTGTGGAAGCATTTTGAATCAATTTTAACTGACGTAAATATAGCCCTTGACTGGAAATCCTCCAGAGAGAGAGAGAGCTGCAGCAGTTCAGCCAAGATGCATTTTATCAAAAGCATGGATAAGTAATTTGGTGTCCTCATGGGAAGGATAGCATTACAGTTTCACAACATTCATAAAGTTCCTGCACAGTGAAAGATATAACACAATCATTAGAAGATGGATGAATGCCCAGTGAATCTTCACCTCCTATCATGGATCATGGCTCTTATCTAGGCAGGTGGGGGAAGGGGAGCATGAACCCACAATGACAGAGGGCACAACAACAGCTTAGTCGTACTCCTTTGACACAAGCATGTGAGCTTCCAGACATGATTTACTATGTTTGCATAGCAATGTTAATTACTTTTTAGTGGTTATCTACCCGAGAATATGTACAGAGTTGCAAAGCTCAGAGAGAAACTTCAGCCAAGCTCTGCAGGACTTACAGAAGCAGTCCTTTTACTCACAGTGTACCATAGCTTTAAGTCATGAATTAGTGCTTATATTTTTAACCTTCTTCTGTTGCAAAACATCTGTGTTATTTTGGAGATCTCATTTCACCTCCCTCCATAATTTTTATTTGATGCCTTTAGAGTTGTGATATGATGAATTAGCTCTTGCCTGTATAATTAATTAAGTGCTACAGGGAGTGGTTGGGGTGTTTTGATAATTAGCAAATTCTCCTGTTATCTACTGCATGATAATTTGGTATCTGGGTTCAGACTCTGAGCTGTGACTGGCTGGGAAGTACTCAACACAGCTTAAATAGGCAAAGTCTTCTTTCCATTGTCCCAGCACAACTTGGTGCAAACCTCAAAGAGCTTACAACAAGCCAGTACAAAACAGTAAATGTCAAAATAACCAAGAGTAATCCCTTCTTGTAATACATGATGTCTACAAAAGGTGCTGAGGAAATGTCTAGTGCAGTTCTGGGCTATCTAAGGTTTCTGCTTCCCAGGAGAACGCGAACGGGCATTTCGTGCCTATGTTAAGATGTTTCAAGCTAAGATAATACCATCCCTTTATGTGTTCTGAGTCTTGAAGTCTTCTTCCCAACAAGAGCTCATTTTCCTCAGAGAGTTCGAAGAGCTACATCTTATTACCCCAGCATCAATATTTAAAAAGTTAAGAAAGTCAGACCCTATGCACAGGAGTCATTTGGCTGACTTCAGCAGGGCTGCTTGTCGGATTCAGAATTACTCATATCACTGAGGTATTAAAGTCAAAGGCACTGTGTTCTGAAAATATTAATGGCCTCTGTAGCTCTAAGAGCTTCAGGAGCTGCAGTATATTTGAAAACCTAGCTTTGAAATACCTGGCATGCTATAGCTTTCCTCAGAGTCCTTATGGATGAAATATTTGAGATAAACCTCAAAAATCATATAAGCAGGAGAACAAAATGGTAGTTGAAGGGAACTGGAAAGCTGCTGTGCATCATGTATTAGTTTTCCTATTTAAAAGGTGATTTTTCTTGTTCTGGCATCTGCCTTTTTTATGGTATTATGAAGAAGTGTGTCTTAGTCTAACATTTCCAGCTCTCACTGGAGTCCTAGTGGTTTGGAAGCATCACTGATTCGTTTGACTACTTACGTAGAAAGGTCATGTTTTTCACAGGCACGTAGTACAAACATTTGGACACAATTAGAAAACTACCACTTAAGATCTAGCGTGTTGCCTTGACAGTTCTCATGAAGATGTTCTTTCCATCTAGAAATCACTCTAAGATCACAGAAAACCTTTTATACTTCACTGATTGGAAATGTATAGCCTAAGTATTAGAAAATGCATTGGTTTTTTTCTCTTGACTTCTTTGTCTTCTATTGAAGACCTGAGAATATAACAAACTAAATTTGATTTTGTTTCCATTGTTTCTGTCCATTGTTTTTTTTTGTCCATTGTTTCCTCTTAACTGGGAATTTCTGCTCTTTAGAGGCCTGTGTTGACCTATTTGGTGTTCCCTGTATGTTGTGTTTGTCTCTACCAAATTTAAGCCTCTGCTCTTCATTTTCAGCTCTTTTGTGTCATTTCTTACGATGACATTTGCCATACTCTGACCATGACCTTTCATAGTACTGGTGATGCTACTGGACTCATCTGGCGACTCAAGAGGTTCTAGCCAGCACATTTTTGTACCTACATTTTAAAGGAAAACTCTCTAGGCCAATCTCCAATAGGAGTCTTCTACCAGCTTTTGATTTAATATCAGCTTTGTGTTTACATAGTTGTGTTTGTATAATTACTGATGTCCTGAATAGGAGAAGTTATCAAATAATATACTGCAATTTAATTTTAAAGCGAGTGAAATAGCCTAAAAGAATATAAGTGAATTAGCAAGAAATTCATCGTTCACTGTTCCCCACAAAAATGTAGGTCAAAAGCCTGTTCTGATACTGTTTCCTTCTTAAAGCTAGAACGTGAAATGTGCACCACGTTGGCAAAACTTCTGTTGGTTCAGCAGAGCCAAGAGGATTTACTTCTGTTAATATTGCCTGGCTGTTTGGGGTTTTTTAGTCATTAATTTTTGTAGAATGTAAAGTGCCCTCATTGCTTTGACTGATTTTTTTACAAATATTTGGAACTGGGTGGAAAGAGGGGCTGGTGTGTGACTTCTGCTGATAAGGAATTATGGCAGTCAAATGCTGTTGGAGAAACGTGGGAATCCATCCACCAGCTGCAATGCCTATCCCATGCCCTGTGTGTTTTGGCACTGGTGTCACCTCCCCCCTGCACACAGAGTCCTTCTCAACTTCTCTGCTTGCTACACCTCCACCGAAATCTCTCACCCAGCCCAGCGGTACTCGATTTCTGGAAAATGGAAAAGGAAGGGAAAGAAGCAGGGTTCAGGGACATCTGCAGACAGAGGGACAGAAAGGGAGACAGAATTAGAGATGAGGCCTCATGTTGCCTCAGGTCATCAACAATAAAGTCATAGACTGTTCAGGACATTGACAAGAGTTTCCATGTTGATGTACTTTCCATCAGTTTCCAGCTGATGTATAACCATTTTTCTTCAGGTAAAAATAGAAATCCAGTGCTTTGAGATATTCTCCAAGACCCATCTACATTTCTTTATTCATTGCACATTCTTTATCTACACTGCTTTCTAAGCAGTCTCATTAACAAAAGAACATACTATTCAGCAAGTGTGGAACACTTTCCAAAGTAACTCATACAATTTTTACCAATGTACTTGAGTGGCAAAAAATAGAATTAAACTCACATCTTGATTTTCATTTGGCTACAGAATTTTCCAGCAAGTTTTTTGTTCCTTCTGACTGATTCAGTATAGCACAAAGTAAAAAACAGCACAGAAAATACAAGCTGAGAGTCTGGAATTGCCAGACAGCCAACCCAGAACTGCTGAGAAATATTTAAATGGTGTACATTTGCTCATGAAGTTTTGTGATTTGTAATAACTTCACCCTTAGCAGTACCACAGAGAAGGATGTTCGGAATTTAAACATGAGGGATAAATTAAACCAGTGGGGTTGTAACAGTTTATTGCAATCTGAGAATCTGACCCAGGATTTTCATGACAATATGAAGTTGTTCATTGTTTTGTCAAAAGACTGAAGAGTATCTTCAGTGAAGATGCATTTTTTCAATAAAATAACTTTAAAGGTTGTGTTTTACTTAGCTTTAAAAGTTCAGTGTGTTGCTTTACATTACTTCAGTCCAGTCCTGTGGATACTATTAAGCATAATGTTCAAAATATTTTGTCATTAATATCATTCATGATGAAAATGTAAATGAATACATTAGAGTTTACTTCTTCATATTTTGTAGCTCAGCCATGGCCTTCAATATACATTAAAAACATCTAAAGGAAAAACCAATAAGTCAAGTAATGCTTGTTTGCTTAGGTCCTGAAGCCTTTGAAGAAAGTGTAATGGGTGGAGTGGTGACATTTACTTAAAAGCATTCATTAATTATAGGAAGGAAGAAAGTAACAGCTGGACTTCACTTAAAACTAAGCACAAAGAAAACTTCAAAGACACATTGCATGACTTCAAGCTCCTGTTTAGTTTACATATTCACTCTCTAGATGTATCTGCCTCCCTTCGTTGCTTGTATCAGGACCTTAAAGTGCTTACACTTTCAATGTATGTAGTTTCATTAGATGCCTTCCAGTAGACAGTATAGTCTAATTATGCTATTACCTTAATTCAACCAAAATGACTGACTTTGTCTTTTGAAGTATTTCAGAAAGTCCTACAAATACTGTAAGTTTCTTAATGATAATAATCATGCTGGTTGAAAGGATAGCTCCTTTAGAGTGATATCAAAATAAAAATGTATATTCTTTCACGTTTTCATCATAAATGCAGGGAAAGTTAGAAGATGCATTGAAAGCTGAAGAAAGTTTGACCCCTTATGTTTCAGTGCTTCATTGTTACTGCTGAGTATTTTAATATTTATTTTTCTTTAAAAACTCTAATTTGTGGTTCTAGAGCCAAAACTCTTCTAACATTGTCAGGTTTACATCCCCCATGCATTTTATTTGGTTTACTTCTTTGCTTGGTGAACGATTTAAGCCCCACTGGAGCTCTTGAACCTGGGCATTTCCTGCAGCTTTAACTGTATCCTGTTGTGTTATAAATAATGAATCTGGCTTAATGTGAGTTGCTGGCAGAGGTTTATCAATTTTATTGTGAAAAACTATTCTGGATTAGTCTGCACATTACTCTCCTCCTCTGACTCTGGTGTTAGTAGTGGCGCGCACGTGGATGCACAGTGGCCTGATGAGCTCCAGGTGACATGAGACCATGCTGTACCCAGGGAGTGCTTACAGGGCTGTTGGTTACCTTAGAAGTGACACTACCAGAGCAGTGGGAAGCAAAAGAGAATGACAGATTTTCCGCTGCCTTTTGTGAGATCTTCCTCACTGCTACAGCTCTCTGAGGAGCAACTGAGTGCATGCATCACACTTTGTGCAGTACCAGTGTTTAGACAGAATCTAATGTGTTTGTGCTTCCTGCTCTCCTTTTCCTTCATGTTGCTCTAAACCATCTTTGCTTGCTTCTTTGGATAAGACACCAGGTTGCTGCTTGCCCTAAACTGCAGAACAAAACACTTCTGCCTCATGCTATTTGCCTTCATTGAGTAATTCGTGCCAAGGACTGGTAACATTGTAGTAGTAAATGCAGGGCTGCCACACACCGTCTTTTCAGATTCAGTCCAGGTGGAATCTGAAAGGTTTGCCTTGGATTTTGGGGTGCTCAGCTAACTAGGATCTCTCTGGGTGAGTGCCAGATGGAATTTATGGAGGCATCTACTCAACAGGAGTGGATAAATTGTACAGTGCATGCACAGTAAGCCTGATGCTTGTGGAGCCTTTCATCAGCTCTAACTGATGAAGTGTGACATCCAGTGTGTTCCATGCTCAGACACAAGTCATTTGTACTGTAAAAGCACAATAGAGCAGACATTTTCTGGAAGCACAGGATTGTCTAAGCTCACAGTACATGGCCTACGTGCCTATGTTTCCTTCTGGAAAACTTTGTCCTGCCCTGGATACGTGGATTTTTTTTTCATATAAAAGAAATTGGTCTTAAGTGAGCATCAACACAGCAAAAGAATTTGTCACTTCTAACAATAAATATGTGTTGGAAATGTTTAAGATGTTTGAACCAGATGCTCATGACCGGCTTTTGTCTCCTATAGGTCATGCCCAGATGTTTCTTATCCTGCCCATACCTACTGAAAACCACACGTAACATATTCTGCCATGATCTGTTAGTGTTCTTTAGTCTTCAGCACTGAAAACTGGCTTATACTGCTTCCTCTTAATGTATATGAAAAGAATTCTTTCCAATTCTCTTGAAAAAAAAATGGTTAACAGAACATACTCTTGTTAATGTTAATGATTTGGGAACCCCTTCTGCCCTTTAGCAATAGCTTTGTTAGGAGAAAGAAGATGAAATAGAGTCCCTTTCAGATTTTGACAGACACATTACAGCCATACAGTGCACTGTCTCTGTTGCATTGGGCCAACACTGAAGTGATGTGATTGCCAGTGTGGAGGAGAGGTCTGGGTTATGTCCCCAAAGGTCACTGTTGCCAGCAGGCAATACCTAGAGAGTATATTCCCTGAGCTCCCCTAGCTCAAAGGGTTTGATTGTGAGAGCCCTCACACTGAAACCCACAAACAGAGAGAGATTCTTCTGCAATCTCCATGCTCAGCTGAAGAGTGGCCACAATGTGGCCTTTGTTACAGCGGGGGACTTCCCTGCCACTTACAAAGAAGTTGTGTAAGACAGCTGAGGAACCCAAGGTGGAGCACATTTTTAAATGTTGGCAGGTAACACTGGCATGCAAACTCCGCTACTCAATCTCCTAATGTCTGTTAGTACCTTGATGAATGGCAGACAAAGTATAATTAAATAAATGAAACTTTTAATTCCTGTAAATCTTACAAATCTTTTCTCTTTTAAGTCTTTAAATCTTAAGATTCATTAGACAACCCTTTTTGGTCCAAAAAATCATAGAAGCATAGAACATCCCGAGTCGGAAGGAACCAAAAGGATCATCAAAGTCCAGCTCCTGGCCCTGCTCATGACAGCCCCAAGAATCACACCATGTGCCTGAGAGCATTGTCCAAACTCTTCTTGAACTCAGACGGGCTGTGCTGTGACCACTTCACTGGGGAGCCTGTTCTAGCGCCCAAACACCCTCTGGGTGAAAAAACCTTTACCTAATATCCAACCCAAACCTCACCTGACACAGCTTCATGCCATTCCCTTATGTCCCATTGCTGGTCACCAGAGAGAAGAGATCAGTGCCTGCCCCTCCTCTTCCCCTCATGAGGAAGCTGTTGACTGCTGTGAAGTCTCCCTTCAGTCCCCTCTTCTCCAGTGAAAACAAACAAGTGATCTCAGTCGCTTCTCATACAGCTTTCCCTCTAGACCCTTCACCATCTTTGAGGACCTCCTTCGTATGCTCTCTGATAGCTCAGTGTCTTTCTTATATTGCAGTGCTCAAACCTGCCCCCAGCACTCAAGGTGAGGCTGCCCCAGTGCAGAGCAGGGCAGGACAATCCCCTCCCTTGCCTGGCTGGTGATGCTGTGCCTGATGCCCCCAGGACACGCTTGGCCCTCCTGGCTGCCAAGGCAGTGCTTACTCAGATTCAATTTGCCATAAACAGGACCCGCAGGTCCCTTTTTTGCAGTGCTGCTCTCCAGTATCTTGTTCCTCAATCTGTGCATATGTCCAGGGTTGACCCGCCCCAGGTGCAGAATCTGGAGTAAAATTAAAGTTGACAGAAACATATTTTGAAGAATCTTTTGTAGAATACAAAGACAGGCAAAATACAGAATTCCTGTGGTTTGAATTCTAACCGATACAGTAGGGTGATAGCTTATTTTCAAACCCGTCTTTGTTTACAAAGAGCAATGAGATTCACATGTTTTTGGAGTTCTGCTGGGCCACAGGATGAGAAAATAATAATGAAATAAAACCCTTGTCTGCCTCTCACTCATATATTCTGTTACAAAGAAGGGCAGGGTGACAGCACCAGTGAGCATGACAGTTTAAATATTTGTTATGCTAGATGCTAGAGAAGGGACAAGGAAGCTTTAGCATCCACTGTCTACAACTTGCCTAACATCTGCAAGATAATCAGAAACAGAAGTGAGTAGATGGATTTAGGGGGATATTGTCTGATATATATCCTTCTCTGTGATCAGAAGCCATGATGCATGGGGAGAAGGAAATAAGCAGACCACAAACAGTGCAGGAACAAGGTCACCAGGAAGGAACCAGAAGATGAGAGATTTGGGTCAAGAGTGAACTGTTCACAAAAATACTATTTCCCATTGCTGGGCTCTTCCTTTGCCTGGAATTTGTATACATTTTATTTAGAAGAAAGAGAAATAATGGTACAGGACTGATTGCTGACAATTTAGAACAGTTCTTAATAAGGAGTGATAAATGTTGTTTCCCTGTCAGCGCAAGCTGCCATCCCCTTTTTTACATTTGGCAAGAGCCAAGCAAGTGGTTATACTGATAGAATGATTGCAATGTGAAAAAATGGATCTTCCTCCTACAATGACCAGGACAATTTGCTTCCTTTGCCTTCCCCATTTCTGTAAATGTGACTTACTGTGGTGAAGCAGGTTCAGGACCCACCAAATGAAATGAAGGATAACAACCCACAAGAATAAGATGTCCTGTCCCTTTGTGTAAACAACAATTAAGTGCTGGTTTTAACTGCAAGGTGGCTTTATTGCTCCTATTTGTTTTATGGATTCTTTACCATCCATTACTTAATTAAACTCAAAATGCAAGCCTGGCTTTATCATTACTGAGCTTGCGAGCAATCATTAAGTGTCACTGAGCCAGCTCTTCGTGTGGTTTTACAAACCTTTACTTTGAGGATAGGATAAGAATAGCTTATTGCATCTGTCTTGGCTATCCTGAAATCGATGGGTGGTATCAGATCCTGAACAGCACACTACTGCAGTTCAGGTGGAAGATAAAATACAGGGTCAGGAGGCCTGTGTAGCTGTTGTGTTTCATCAGCATTATAAACATACACTAGGCCAAAACCACAGTCACACACAGTTGAATCAGCTTTCTAGTGCCACATGGAAATACCCTTCTTCCCTGCAATAATTTTTCCACAGAAAGCTTTCTAAATGGTATCATCATATTTCTCCTTCCTGGCACTCTTTAACTCTTTCTCCTGTGAATATCCAGTAACGGAGGAGTTCTTTGATAACATTAGTTCTTATATCTTCTTTTTCTTCCCTTTTTCAGTGTTTTATGTGGCTTTTCTTTTTTATTTTTTTTCAACCCTGTAAAACATTGAAGCTCATCCAGTGGAGTTGCTATAATTTTTGCTCAGTGCTTTTAGGTTCATACTCCTCTCCCAACTTTTTCCATCGAGGAAGCCAGGATCTGAGTTCCCTCCTGTGTTTAATTTAATCAGCATTTCAGATTAGCTCACCACTGCCCATGTGTGTGAGGGAACAAAAGAAACTGAGCATGAACTTCATGATCACTGCTTACTTAACAGGACTGGTTTACAACTTTTATGTAGGAGCAACAGAATCAGCTTAGTGAAAACTTTTTATTGTTCTAAACTTCTCTTCTGACATTGAGAAAAAAAGATAGGAAAAAAAAGGACAGCTTGAGGGTGAAAAATGTGTCAGGAACAGAGGTTTTCTTGTCCAAGAGTTCCCAGGTAACAGGCCACCTTGGCTTCTTGAGCTGTTTCTGAGACAGGCAGGCAGATTGCTGAGTCAGTGCTCTTACAGTGTCCTTCAAGAATTAATTAAAAGCAGTTAAGAATATGTTTTGCTTCCTCAGTAGGATTTTTTTTTTCCTGAAACTGTTTTGAGCAGCTTTGGCTGGAGGAAATGGGAGACAACTGCCATTATCACATAAAGGGAAGACCACTTCCTCCAGGACAAAAGTCACAGGTATATGGGTCAAAACAGCAGCTGGAAGTCCTTCAAACACATGAGCTTTTAATAGGCAGACTCCGAATAATTGGAGAAGGTTTGTACTAGACCAGCTGGAAGCAAGCTTCAGATGTTTACCAATAAGGATAAAGCACCTCTGCCCAACCTTTCTTTTTACAGGAATTTTACACAGCTTGATTTAATCCGTGTTGAGATAACAAGCCTCAAATATGATGTTCTCAGGAGACTTCGTTCAGCTGATTTTCCAAATAAGTTCCATACTTGTAATATTGTTGTAAATGCACATTAATTACCCAGGAACCTTAGACGTATTTGGCAAAGCTGGTTGCCACAGCAGTTGTTGCTGTGCTACGTGTTCTATTTTGCATTTAGCTTTCTCGTATGGTAATATTACAAAATAAGCACACTCACTGTGGGGAGAAAAGCAGCAACCCACCAAGCCTCTTTCTTCCTAATATGGTGAAATAAAAAGCCTTGGTCCGAGCCAGCTGAAGTGCTGATGGAGTTGAAGCCCAAGGATCAGTGTGGTGTGGCGCCTGAGGAGCACAAATGTCGTGGTCAAGATTCACACTGGGAGGGCAGGAAATGTTTAAATTCCCTGACCATGACTAAATGATGGGAGCCAGTGGTGCTATCAGGGATGCCCTCTTCTCATCCCAGCTCGTGTTTGATTCCAGACTGGTGAGAGCATTCCCTCCTGCAGTTGCTGGCTTGGGAGCTTTGGGCTGTGCTATGTAGCGTGTGTAGGGACTTGCTTTCCACAAAGGTTTGTATTAAGCAGGGACATGAACTTCTCAGTGAGCAGCAGTGTGGGGGTCTCAGGCCACGAGGTGAAGAGGAGGCTGGTGAGGGACAAGCTGTGGCAGGAGGACAAACACCAGGCCTTGGCATCTTCTCTGCTTGTACAATGTCCAGTGAAAAGGAGCCCCAAACACCATTAGAGTACCAGGAGGTTTGGCCTTTTTCCTTATTTGAGTTCACTATCACCTTTTAAACTAAAGAGCTCAGGTTTTTACAGCAACAAGCAATTGGTTGGTGGGTGCTGTTTCCCCCATCCCACCTAGCTGGGAAGCTGAAGAGATGTGGTTTTCTGGTTGCTTCTCAGGGGTTCTGTTTCTGCTGGTTAAAACCTCTGCTCGGGGATGCATGGTACAGTATCAACTCATCATATTTAAGTTCAGTGATCCTTGCTTTTTTCTTTCTTGCTAATGTGGCGAAGAGACATAGGTGAATCCATAAAAGAAAGGGAAATCCATAAAAAAACCCCAGAAGCCAACATGTCCAGATGCATAATTCCAGTGATCATAATTTATCAGGTACCTCAGTCATGTGAGGCTTTGGGAACAAAAGCTGACTGAAACTCGTATCTCCCCAGAGGGAGAGCTACACGAAAGCACTCAAATAGCTTTAACCGCACTTGTGTCACAAATTCCTCTCGCATTTGGTGACTGTGGCTTGTTCTAATTAAAACAATAATGCTTCGTTTTAAAGCAAACAATCTGTTTATGAAGGGAGAAAAGGAGAGAAACTCTGAAAACAGCACTTCTCTTCCCAGAGAATGTGTCTCCACCATTCCATAGCATATTCTCCCTGCTACAATGTTGTCACCCATCAGAAAGCTTTGCTTCCCAGCTTTGCTTCCAAGAGCACAGGGGCTGATTTGGCAGATGAATCATCCATATTACACGTGTGAGCGTTCAAAAAGAGGCAAAGGCCTGAGCTTTTCCTTTTATAAAGCTTGATCGTGTCCAAAGCTGGATTTGTTGTGCTCCGTTGTTTCCACCACAGCTCCCCAGCCTGGGGCTCAGACCTAGCCCAGAAGGAACCACCCAGATAAAGTGAGGAGGCTCTACAAGCCGCAGGGAAGCAGCCAGCCCTTCACTGGAGAGGAAGGATGAAGCAGAGGCAGCAGCGCAGTGAGGGAGGAGGAGCATGCTCAATCAGCTTTATTAAATAATACATTGTTTATACATCCATTAGGAGAACTTTGATAAGGAGGGAGACACTGAAAAGGAAATACCTTTTTTTTTAGTGGAGTAAAAGTGATGCCTGTGGTTTTAAACAAAGGCGTGTTGGCGGGATCATGCCATACAGAAAAGGAAGAGAAAGGGAAACTGCATTTGAATTAATTCAGATAAGTGAAGGTCAGAAGACCTTATGTCAGAATTTTCCATTAATTGCTGCGGTTTAGCTCTGTGCCAAAATTGTGTTACCTCCCAACTCCTTTGTACAAATGTTGTTGTGGTTATTACTACTGATTACTATATCTACTGCAGTTACGTGAACAAAAGCTGTTTACAGTATTGCAGCCATAATAATGCAAAAGAGCAAAGTCAGATGATTTTCGTGGTGGGTGTTATGTGAGATTTTTAATGAATTTGTATAACTGTCTTCAGCTGCAAGTACTTACAGTGGGGAAAAGACAAGAACAAAAGAGTAATGAACAAACTTTTTTTTAATTCAATCATTGTATTGAATCTTAACTTGAAACTTTATTTTTAGTGAATCATAATTTTTGAACCTGTGATCAAAACCTTCTGTCTAACCTAGAATATGTTATTTTAATTCAAAGTCAATTTTTTTTTTAAATTATTTTAACTTAATTTTAAGAAAAAAAAAACAAATCTTTTTTATAGGGTTTTAAAAGAAAAGGTAATTATTCTTCCGTATTAAAATATTTCAGGTTTTTAATTCTTTTTTGGAGTGGAGAGGAGTATGTAAAATATTTCAGGGTTCCCAAGTCTCATTATTTTTCCCCAGAGAAATTTTCGCTGAAGTATTTCAGCCAGCAAGCAAACAGGAAGGAATAGAAACAGAAACTGAGGCACAAAGAAGTGAAAATAGTTTTCCAGTGTCTCATTAGGTGGCTATCAGTATTAGAAATAGAAATTGCATTTCCTGAGTTCCCTCTAGAGTGGGAAATACTGAAGGACATTAAAGAGATAAATCATTAGATGTAAAATATATGTCCATCCATAATTGTTATGAGCAATGGAGATCATGACAATTACCAGAGCTGTGTACTTGGCCTCTGAAATCTTGTTCCCTAGTTCCTGGTACAGTCACAGGTCAAGCCCTGGTTGCCAGCTCCACTTGCATGGCACAAGTTAGCATTTTAGAAAGGTAATTTTATTTGTATCGCTCTCTCTTTTCAGAAAGTCTCTCTCTCGCTGTCGAAGAATTAACAGGATGCTTTCCAACGAGTCAGCACCTCCTGCATTCAGTCGCTCCAATTCGCAGGCCTCCATGGACAGCACTTCCATGGAGGACTTCTGGTGTGAAGTAGAGAGCATCAAGGAGAGCAGAGAAGATAGATCTGAAGAAGCAATGCTCTTGGAGTTCAAACCTGCTGATGGTGAGCACACAAACACTTCTTCCTCATACCGTGGCTTTGCCTCCTCTCTAAAGAGTCATGCCCTGATCTCCTTCCTCGTGTCACACTCCAGGGAAAAGTACTAGGCTGGGTCTATGATCATTGTAGCTCCATTGCTGAACATCACAGTCAATGACTGGCAAGAAACAGTAATTCAGTCTGGTTTATGCACTGGAGCCAGTAATTAACTCCTGAAGTAAGTTTCTTTGCATTGATTTTATTTGTGGTTCAGGAGAACAGATACAGTGTAATTCAGAGAAGAAAGGCACTCAATGAAAACAAAATTTCCAGCATTAAATAGACCAAGCCAAAATATTTAAAGTAGCAAAATGTTCATTTAGTATGCTGGAATTTTAAATTTTCTGGCTTTTGGTAGGATATGATTCAGAAGTTATTAAAGTCCTGAAGCGGTTTTTGGTTAGATGTCATTTAGTGCCATCAGGAATTTGATACCTGCCTGTTTCTCTGAGATTGCCCAGTTAAGATATCATTCAAGGAGAGTTTAGAGATAAGTCTGAATGTATGGATACCTGCATGGTTCAGATTCCCCACTTGACCAAATTCATTCATGTCTTATACAATGTATCCTGAAGGTATTACTGCCTCATTCTATTACCCTAATGTTTTCCCCGCTCATGTCAGGTACTGTATTTGGAAAAACATGCAAGAGCATGTGCTAGCTTGTTGCAATGCAGCTTTGTGTTATCATGATTTGATAACATCTAGAACAGCAGTTCTCTTTTTTTTTTTTTCCAGTTAGGACCCTGCTCACAAATGCGTTATATTGTGTAACACAAAATACCAGGTGTTACTATACAATGAAACCAAATTTCTGCTGAGGTCGTGACCCACTGATAACTGCTGCAGCCCTTCTGCGGCTCCTAGCCCCTAGTCTGGTAACTGCTGATCTAGGGATAGATTTTGAAACGATGGCGTGTTCTTTCCATACAATTATTAACATGAATGATGATGCGTTTTTTTTACCTTGACGTGCAATGGGATGTCATTAATTCTGCTGCCAGGAAGAATGGTGGAAAGGGGGGAAAAGTACTGCTTTATTAAGCAATCAAATACACAACCAGTCATGGTAAGTAACCCACACAGAGGAATCTAGCTCCAGCCATGTACTGTTTCCATGGGAAACACCTCCCATTCACTCGTTTCCAGCTGGGCTCTCCTGGAAGCAAAGGGAGAAGACCAGTTCACCAGAAATTTTGGTCTGCTGTGAGGGTTATGGTCGGTCAGCTTAAATCCAAACTGCAGTCCTCTGCTCCTGATTGGGAAAATTACTGTCTGATCATACTCTTTAGCTTGAGAGATTGTGAATGTCTTGGTGCCTCCTCCATGCAATTGTCAGCATGAACTAACAGGTGTCCCTGACTTGTCTGCACAGTCAGGGGAATGACACAAATCTGTGAGCTGCCAAGCTGGGTAACTTAGTAGGACAAGGCAACTCAGGAGCTCATTTTCCAGAAACTTTTCCATCAGTTTCATCACTGCTGAACTAAATCCTCTCAACAGCCTGAACTCTGCTGCAGTCCCATGTTACCCTTTGTCTGATTACACCTCATTACATCGCATTGATTTTTTCGCCTCTGTCCTGAATTAAAAATGAGACTGCATGTCAAAATGCAGTACATCTCCACACTTCATTTACCTCCATATTGTTGTCTTAAACATATATATAATATATATGTATTGCATACACCCACACACAATCAGGCCGTGTTTGTCCTAGTTATTAACATCAGGAGTATATTCAGTCTGGGGTTATAAATCTTGGAAATAATAGTGAGTTCTGTTAAGGTCCTAATAGGATAATACTCCTTGCCAACGATCAAAACACAAAAAAAATCAATGTGGAAACTCTTAGGGCAAAATAAAAGCAAATATTCATCACCCTTTTGAAATTTCTTTGAGAGGAAGAGATGAAGATCCTTAAGAAGGAGGCCAAAGTCTGATAAAAGCCAGGCAGGCACGACTGTCAAAACTTCACTGTGATTTGCCAGACATCATGTGCAAAGGGCAGACAACAACACATTTGTTCTGTTGATGTTAGCAAATATAGTCAAAAAAGAACAGAAGATCATGACAAGTGACACAAGGGATGAAAATGTAGGGGAGGAGAAAATCATGGGGTATTTAAGATGCCCATGCTGTGCAGAATTGCTTTACAACTTCTGTTACAAGGCTTGAATGCTGTGAGTTATTTAAGGTTATAGCTGTGAGCTATTTCAGGTTATATCTGAAATTCAAAGCAAGACAATTCAAAGCCTCTTTCGTAGCAAACTCTATGACAAAAAGAGAATTACTCTCTCGGTTATCTGTTTGTCTTCTGGTGGAGCAGAATCAAACACAGTATCAAGACCCAGCTGTAGAAGTAGCTAACACTATAAAAATAATGCTTTGTAAAATAATGGGGAGGAGTGTGGGGGAGGATTAACTATATTTAATACCACTGTGTCACAAAATTTTGAGAGTTTTTAATGCATAAATTTCTTGTCTTTAATAGTTTTACTGCTCTGATTGCTGTTGCTATGTCTTAGTCTATTGTTTGTGAGTGGTTGGAACAGGAAAAGGGCAAAAGCCAGAGAAAACAAGTCACAGGGTGATTGGTAAGCAGGCAGAATTTCATGTCTGCCCTGCTATTTTTCATAGCAAGTTTGATTACAAACTCAATTCTTGGAAAGAATATGTCAGGACAAAAGCCAAAATTAATATAATTTAAAAGTTGAAACATGGACAGATGTGGCTCCAACAGTGGCACACAAGAAAGAGAAGAGACCTTCTTAGAAAGAAGAGTGAAAATGGCAGGAGAACCACCGGTTCAAAACTTACAGAGAAGGAAAATGAACAGTCTGTCATCCTGTCTGTGGATACAGAAAGGGTAAGAGCAGAGACAAGCTATTTCATGGGATACAGGGTTGGTCACACCCCTGGCTAACACAGAGCATAGAAGCAGCTATTTTTGTAGTGCTTTGTAAAGAGGCAGGGCACTTAACAATGAAGTCAGTGATGGCACATGCATAAGATGCTTTTGCTTGTCCCTACAGCCCAGTCCTGTAATTTTCTCCTTTGTGTATCTAACTGCCAAAGTGCAGCAAACTGGTGTCCATCAATCAGCCTGCATTCTGATGTCAAGAAGAGGCAATAAAGGGAGTGTGGAAATACCAACCTGCCATTAAGACTGGCGCTGGGACAGGAACAATAAGTGCATTGACAAGTTGTTTTATAGAACATGCTGCAAATTAATCCATTTCCTGTTTGACATGTTTATTTGTAGGACCTCTTGTTCAGTCAGTGCTGGAATGAAATTACTGTCTTGTGTCAAGCAGCTTACTGCTGAGCTAGGATTGCTCACAAAACTGAAATGAAGGACCTCAAAATCTCCTACGTGAAGAGAGATTTTATAAGACTGTGATTGTTTACTTTAAAAAGAATTTTTACAAATAAAAAAGATGTTTAAAAATCAAAAAGCAATGACAGCAAAATTCAAAATTACTGAGTGATGCAGAAAAGGTAGATGGGGACCTTATCCCAGTCAAATAATGATACAGCATATTCATTTAATATAACAGGTAGCAAGGTGAAAACCTGTATTGTCTTTACATGGACAGGTTTTGGTAGTGAGGGGACTGCAGATGTGGCTCTGTGAAAAGATGCCAGAAGCTTCCACCGTGTCCAGTAGAGCCAGGATAGAAATCAATTCTTCCCACAGTGCATAACCTCACTATGGAACCAGTTGCAGTATTGAACCAGTTGGGAAGCAGGTGTTGAACAGGATTAAAGAAGATATTAGTCACTAATTGAGATACCAAGAAACACTGGGGTGTACAGTGCTAGTGAGTCTTTAATCATTAGAAGTTAGGATGATACCTAGCATGCAATGATGGCTATTTTTGCATCTTCCTTCCCTACTTGACCTCTTGGACAGCTACCCCTTCCTGACCCTTGTTCCTTAGTGAGCAGCTCTTAATCATTTTGTTCAAAACAAGCAATTGGACTAGGTGGACATCACCCTTCTCTCAGTATGGCTTCTTCACTAGCTGTCTGACTACCAGCCAACCCCTCTGAAATCTCAAATTGCATCACTTGTGTGCAAATACAATATTCTGTTGTATACACACCTTCAGTATTTTTGTTTGTTTGAATTGGAATACCAATTTAATTTCCATCAGCCAAATGTCTTTCTCCAGTGCAGCATGCTACAAGTGGTGAGCGTGGCATATATGGTAACTGAGGGGATTTATGCTCTTGAATTAGGGGTTAATTTTCGGGGACCTTGCTTTGTCAGGCTGGTTACTCTGCTGCCTTCTTCACATGCATATGCTGATGAAATGCCTCTTCTGTTCTCCTCATAAGCCTCTCCTGCGCTGACACTGACAAGCTGAAAGTTGACAATATGTTTACAGAACTAACTTAACTTGCACTTGTGGCCTAAGAAAGGTTGGAATTAGAGTATTCTCAAAGTAAAGGCTGTGGCAGCAGTCCGCCATGCCAACTCCTTTCCTTCAGCCCCTCTCCCTCCCTTGTCAGGCTTATTAACGTGCTCTCTTTCTCAACAGAAGGAGAACTGGAGGCAGAATGGCTGCAAGATGTAGGTTTATCCACACTGATCTCAGGAGCTGAAGAGGAGGATGGCCAAGCCCTGCTGTCCACTCTGACCAGAACTCAAGCTGCTGCTGTACAGAAGAGGTACAACACCTACACTCAGACCCTAAGGAAGAAGAACAAGCACACAGTCCGGGATGTGCGAGACATCTTTGGCACCAGTGACTCTTCTGTAAGTATCCTCGTGAATGTCTTTGATCTTAATTTTTATGCAATTTGCAAGTAGCTCACCAAAGTTTCTGCCAGACAGGAACCCTTTCCTGCTGACAATGCAGACAGCCATTAGCAGTTTCTGACCCTAAGACCAGACTTTTAATGCTGTATATACTACATTTGAGAGGAAAGGAAGAAACCAAATACAATAGATGGTACGCAGTTTTGTAACTAACCTGTAACATAATGTTGTATCTGTTGCCAGCCTATCTGTTCCTGCAACCTCCTGTCCAGACTAACATTTACTCCTTTATTTTTTGGAAATTGGTGAGTTACTCTTGGCAGCTATTCAAATTTTTGATGGCTTCTGGGGACACTTGCTGTTTACTCAGCAGTCTCAGTGGTGAAGTAAAACTGGTCTAATGAAGCAACTGGGGTTGAAATATGCATGAGCAATTAAACACCCGCCAGCATGATTGTAACTTGTACACTGGCAGTTACGTTTCACTTACGTGGCAAATGAAAACCTATTAACTGTTCATTTGCTTCATGGCTTCAGAAATCAGCAGTACCTCTGGAGGTTTCATCCACTTTTCCCTGAGGATAGTTCTTAATGCGCCAGTTCCCATCACTACATTTTGATTCTGGTGAATGCGGTCAACTGTGTGAGTTTAGTCCACTGCTCAAAGCAACACACATGATTTTACATTTATCACTCATGGTATCTTAAGTGGAGTCACCACTAAGTTCATAAGCTCAACTTTGAAATTAATATTAAAATTTTTGCCATTAGAGAACTCCAAGAAACTACCTTTCATTATGATTATTGCTTTGTCCTTTCCTGTGTTTTCTTCCTTCTCTTCAAGGTTTGATATCATGGATTAATTTAAAAAGAAATTGGGAAACAAAATTGTAGCTGCCTAGTTATGTTAAGATTACAAAGATATGATGCCAAGATAATTAAACTATTTGTCTCCAGATTAAGTATCGGATTCTTTTGAACCTCTCGCACATATTCCACCAGTACATCCAGAAGTATCCAGTAGTTTCCTGTGGGCAGGCTTTCTTTCATGAGAAAACATCAGGCATGTTTGCATGAACATTAAAAAGCTGGTGCTACTTCTAATTAGATTAGCCCACTTAATCCTGATCGAAGTGTCTGTTAACCTTAAGGTGTTAAATTTTTTTACAAAAGCCAAAGTTTCCTAATTAATTTCAATCAGCACAATAAACGTTGTGTATTTCCTCTCAGATGGGTCTATTACTGATCTATTTTTGACCTGCTCATTTTTCCCCTTCTCACTTGCTAAAGTTTCTCAATTGGAAAAGGAATTTGGATCTTCAGAGCCATTGCCCTTCAAATCAGTGTTTTACCTCCTCTAAAACTCAGTTCACTCACTAGTTCTGCATTATGAAAGTCTGAAAGATAAGATCAAATATGTAATTAAGTCTTCTAATTCTTCTTCCCACAAAAATATGCAGTTCTGCAGGTGCTTACCTAGATGTTAAACACAGATGCACAAACACAACTGCAGCGCACTCCATCACCTCCCTCCAGCAGACTGTGAATCATTGTATTTCTAAAAGCCTGCAAGGCCCCAACAGTCTTAATTTTCCTATTCACCAGTGCTCCTATCTCTGCTGCTCGTTATGGGATTTAGAAACTTTGTCCTAATTATCAGCCCTTCAGGGATAAACACACTTCAGGAGGGCTTGTTTCCCTGACCTAAGGGTTTCCCAAGTAGTCTTTTTAAGCGGGTATCAGCAGTCTCTGGAGCTTTGCTGCCTCTTTGGGCATGGCCGTACAGCTGCCGGTGAATCTTTGTGATGAATCAGTGTAGGGAAGACAAACACATTAAAAAATGAGCAAGCCAAACAAAAGAGTGACAGGGGATGGGCAAATCTTTTCAGCAGAGCTGCGGAAGAGAGGCTGCTAAGGAGATTGCTTGAAATGACATGGAGTTTTGCTTTCCCATCCTGCCTTTTAGTTGGAAAGGGAAGAAGTAAACGTGCTGCAAATAGCAAACCGTCTCAAATCATTTCACTTATCTCTATAATCCTCCCCATTAGGAGGATGGATTTACACCCTCTTCCCAACAACCTAAGAATCGCAATAGCTAGAGGGATGGGTCACAGGATGGATTACTCTCTTCCTTGGCTAATGATGAGAGAAAAGGTGATTAGCTCACTAGGGTCACCTGAGATGAGACTTAGGGGACCACTAAAGAGGCATAAATTAGTTGTCATCTGGAGTGGGGGAAGAAAAAGATAGATTTGCCCTAGTTTTTTTCTCTCTGTTCTGAAAAAACCCTACCTGCTAGATGTTTTGCTGCTACTGCTTAGTGGCCAGGCTCTGCATGGATCAACACAGACCAAAGGGTGCTTTTCCAGCCATCCTGCCTCGAGGTCCATGCCCTCATGGCAGGAGTGTCCCCTCAACAGCCAAAACAGAAATAAAAGGAAATGCAGCAATTCCTCTTCTTGTTTGGTAGTTTTGGTTGGTTGGTTTTTTGTGGTTTTTTCTGTTGCCTATTCTGGAAAGGTACCATGATCCCTAGGAGCAAAATGCTACCCCTGTGGGAGATCACCCTTCCAAGAGCCATGCCTGGCAGATAGAGCAGCCTGTCCCAGCTGAGGTGCTTTTGCTCTGCTTCAGACAGGTCTACAGACAGCAGACTCGACTGACAGCCACACTACCGAGTTTTAAGTTGGATGGTTTATTAATTACAGTGGCCTGATTTTCCTCACTGCTGGTACCCTGCTGCTTCCATCAGAAGCTATTGGCTCTGCTAGTGCTCAGAGCCTAGAAAAATCAACAGCAGAATACAAATGGGGGACACACATACATTGATTCTGTTACTGGAGAGAGGAAATGAAGCACTGTGCTCATTAACAGCCCAACCCTGTACGTTGCAATTAAGTAAAACTCCTGAAGAGTTCTTACAAGCATTTTATTTCAGCAATGCATGGCAAAATCATGTCCTAGTTAAAGAAGAATCACTAACTAACCCAGAGCTATTAGCATGAAAAGGTGTTTATGATGGCAGTGCTTGGAAATATGAATATATTCAAAGCATGAGCAAATTGTATCCTGGCCAGAGCTGTAAGGTTATCCTCCTTTGCCTTTATTTTCCTTAGCTGCAGGACTGAAAATAAAATTTGGTCTCTTTGGTGCTCCAATGATTTGGTTTTACGTCTTCTACAATGAGGATAGCTGCTAAAGAACTATCTACCCCATCTCCATCCTCTCCTAGCTCTTCTGATTTCCTCTTCCCATTGGAAATTCCTGTGTATGTTGTGGTAGTAAACAGTGGGCTCATTTTTCATGTGTCTAATGAATCACTTTCAGTCAGGAATCAGGATATGGGAAGCCTCACTTTTGCTGGAGCTCCAGGCAAATGAATAAAGCTGTCCTAGTTTAGTTAAGGACACAATTTGACTCTTGGTCTTTCACATTCATTGAGAGAAGGTCTTCAAAAGTTCTTTAATTTTCTTTTATAGTCCAGAAATAATCTGGATGTTTAAATTCATGCATTAAAAAGGTTTTATTCCCAGTCTTCCCTTCCTTTTTACATATTATCCTAAGATTAAAAAAAGTCAGGCTGGGGAGAAGGAAGACATTTTCACAGAAAAGACATAGATTTGCTTTCTTTATACACTCACTGTGGTGGCTGGGAAATGGGACTGCGAATGTGACATTTTTAGGTACCCCAGTTATTGTGCACAGTTCACATTAATTAATTGCTCCAGGCTAGAGCAGCCTGCTGCCAGCCCTGCTGGGTGCCAGGCAGAGGTGTGCAGTCCACTCCATCTTCCACATCCATGTCTGCCAGCTCTGCCTTGCTTATCAGAACCGGGTTACTGCAGGTGCTTCACGACTCATTTCACCTGTGTAACAAGGCTGGAAGTGATTTTTTTCTTAATAAACCTGACTGACTGTAATTCTATTCTGAATATTGTTCACAGGGTCAGACATTTTAAGCATGGAAAGTAGATGAGCCAGTTGCTAATGTTTACTATTAATTTCTCCATCTGGATCTTAAACAGAAGCATAACTACTTTTATGGTTGATTTTCCCAAATTGCTGAGGCAAGTTTAGCCATCCTCTCCACTTCTATACTCCCACCTGAAATTTATAGTGCTTTTTTATGTCCTGAAGCTTTTTGTATAAGTGTTGTGGGATTTTATCATAAAAGCATCCAGTTCTCTTTTTTAAAAAATCAATGGTCCTTACAGTCTTCTGGCAAAGGAAGTCCATGTGACTCAAATCCTGTTCGCTATCAAATTCACAAGCCATTGAATGGACTCTCTCAGAGGAGATTTTATTCATGTTATATTTGACTTTGTTACCCGAACAGCTCAGGGGATAAGATTGAATAAAACAACTGCAACATTATTTCAGGCTTCCAATTGGAAGAGCTGCCTGTCTTTTAAATATCTGACATTTTTTAGCAGCTTCTCTCATACGTTGACTACAACTGGGAAAAACAGAATTTCTGCCCTGAGGCATTGCTACTTGTTGATAAACAGCTGACTTAGCAATTTAAAGAGCAATTTAAAGAGCTGGTATTGAGGGCTCATAGGAACCCATAGCTGCAGGTTCAGCTGGAAAACTGGGTCTGCTCCATCAGGCTCAGGATGCATGAGACAGAAGGGCTGGGAAAGGCTGGGGGCTTCAGGGGCTCCTATAAGGATGCAAATAACAGCAGAAAAAATATAAGACAGGTTTGGAACATTGTAGTTATTTCACTGAGTAACCTTCAGAACATTGTTTTAATTCCTGACCTTGTTTTTGTTTGGTTTTTTTTACTCAAGAACAAATAGTTGAACTGCTACTGCCGTGGAACACAAACACTCAGATTTGTCTTTATGAGCCACAAAACTGCTGAGAACAAGGCCAAAACTCCACTGCTAAGAAGAGGTGACACTGCTTGAAAGTCACCCCCTGGGCTTCTCTGCAGTGCAGAATGATTTCTGGAGAGGAAAGAAATGAATTTGACTATAGAAAATGTTTCTGTGTTCCCTCAAACTGTTTTTTGCAGTTCACTGATAAATGCATTAGTGTATAACCTATGGGAGGACATCCATCCATTAATAACTTTCTGGTGCCCAAATCACAAGAAGTAGCAGAAGGACTGATTTCTGACAGATCCCTGTGAATAGGGGTACTCAACAGGTGCCAGAGAGTCTTCAAAAAGATTTGTGGTCAAAATTATTAAAGCCAGGATGCATTACAATTTGAGGAGGACCTTTCGGTTAGTCTAATTCTGTACAGCAATTTACTTAGCTAATATCAGTCATTTTATAGGCCAGGACTCATTAGGTACAGCAAGCTGCAGTATTACTGACCTCCACATGGTCCAAATCTGTGCAGTCTGGGGAAGACTGATTCTCAGGCTTGGCTATGAAAAATATGCTCTGAAGAATCACAACAGGTCGTTTAATCTTGTCAAAAGAGTGTAAGCTGAGAATGGTACACCGTTGCTTGAACTGTAGCAGTTTCTGTCCGTAGACGTTTACCTTCACTGCAGTCTGATGATTTTTCCTTGCCTATCAGCCCACATTTGAGACAGTTCCAGTGTCACCAGTATCTTCTAATGGTATCCAGCTTCCTGGGCAGAAGCCAGTTTGGAAATCAGTTAGCTGTGAGTATGACAACATGTAACCAGTGTTCACTTCCTCCTAGTAAAATGACAGACATAAAGACCCTTTTGTGGTTCAGAGGTTAGTCCCCTCTTTCATGTTGGGGTAGTGCTGCACATATTTCCTCAAAATCATTGTCAGCTTATTGTCATGCAGGAACCAAAGTTTCCCACTAAAGACCAGTGTTGTACAGACACAGACTGCTGCCCTTGAGGGATCAGCATCTAAAAAATGCTGATCATTGCAAGGCTGGGAATGTAAAAATAATCTGTAAACAATATGGTGCAGAATTTGTCCAAAAATACGTCATCAGTATATTTTCTCGTTCTAAATCAAAAGAAAAAGGCATATTTCCTCCACATTTCTTCTCCAGTACTGCCTAAACTGTTTTATTAGAAATTTATAGTTTTCCTGGTTCTGCCCTATTATTCTGATCTATGAATGGTGTTATTCCTTAAATGCTTTGCCCTGACAGTGATTGGCAGTGCTAATGAAAGTAATAGCTCTTCTCTTCTCAGTGTCTGGATAATTGTCAGCAAACTTCCACAAGAATGTCCATCTTTCAGTTTGAAAGCTCTTCCCATCACCATTGTTCAGGGCTTATCTAAAGGGATATTATTACCCAAATTCCCAAACTAGTCCCTTGGATGTTTATCTCTGGATACAGAGTGCCACAGACATTTTCCTTGGTGGCAAAAGCTGCTCTGCTGATACTTCTGCTACTGCAAGCAGTTTTACTGAAACAGATGGGGAACCAAATGCCATGGGGTACCATGAGCAGTCTGTGGTCCCAGGTCCAAGGGCAGAAAGAGAGGTGGAAAATACCTTAAAAGACTTGGACAGTAGACAACAATTAAAGACACAGTTCAGGAAGCAGAAGGCACTTAATAACACACTTAAGTTTTTTCATACCAGACTTGCAAAATAAAAGGTATTGCAAAAAGTATTTAAGTCCCCTTATCTGTAAATGAAACAATTCAGAAAACATGGGGCATGCACAGGTTTATAAGACATATAATGATTTTAAATTCACTTCCTGATTGCCATGGCTTTTGAATACACTTACACAGAGAAGTAAATTCTCTGCAGTCCTGGGGGCTAAAATTTTACTTCACTTTCAATTAAATTTATTATTCCATCACAACTGGGTTTAGGAGCTGAACCTTACAGGAAAACTAAAAATTGATATAAGATACTGGAGATCCATCATGAAAGTTGGCAACCCTAGAACTCATTTTTGTTATCACACTTTGGCCTCCATGACAATAGTGTATTTCTGGACTTGATTGTACTGATTTCAGAAATTTTCCTCAAACATCTGGTAATTTAAGGAGGTGACTAAATTTTAGAGAAGAGCCATAAGTCGTTTCACAATATCTTCTAGAAATGCCAGTAGATATAGCATTTTTCAAACTGGAATATTGTACATTTTACATTTTTTCCTGGTTTTGGTGCTACACACCTAAACTATCCACAATGAGAAATATGTGTATGTAACCACATAAAATATATGCACAACATCTTGTGATTGTAAATAAGTCATCAGTAACCGGAGAAACTGTGTCAACAGCATTTTTCTGTCAAGACCTTTTGTTTTTAATTGTTCATTTGACAAGTGCCACCACAGTTTGCTGGCCTGGGTAGACAAGGATGAAGTAAAAAAACTTGGTAATTCCTGATAAACAGGAAGTTCCAGCTTGACTATCTTTCTCACAGAAAGCAACAAGTTAAATAATCTAAAACAAAAATAGGGATTTTATTTCTAAGGGGTTATTTCCTCAAGACAAAACAGGAACATGCTGTGGTTTGCACTGAAGTTCCTCTTTGAAGCACTTTTTTTATTAGTTTCTCAAGAATTTTGTCATCTTGGTTCAATTTTTTAATGTCTCTGTACTAAATGAAAGCATATATTCATCACTCATATGCAATTTCCCTTATTTTCAGCTAAGAGCTGTCTAGACTGTGGAATAGATAAAGGCAGCCCATCCATAACAGAAGAGCTCTCCTATGAGGTCTCTTTCTCAGAATCCATTACAGTCCTTCCAAAAACCCAAGAGTGGCCAAAAAACCAGAGGTTCAAAAAGGAGGACTCGACTTTGCCAGTAAGTTTCTTCTCCATATATTTCCTGGATTGTTTTCTTTAACACAGTAATTTCCTGCTTTATATCCCCGGCACACTGGAGTCTGTTAAGATACATGATCTGTCCTTTCCAGCATGTGCTTTGTAGACTTCTCGCTGTGCCTGCCTACTGCCTGTGATTGATTCCCAGAGAGGCACCAAAGTTAATATGGATATCCAAGCCAGGTTTTCCCTTGTACCCATCATGAACATGTGCACCCAGATGAGTATGTGTAATTCAGTCCACAAATATGTCATCACCTGCAGTTTTTTTCACAGAAATAAAAACTGCTTGCTAGCATTAAAACTAACAATCATTTTCATTACTGGTCTGCTTTCCTACTTTTTTCCCCCACAGATTATCTGCCTTTATGAATACATGGATTTTAAATTGCTTTGCAGATGGAGGGAGGAAAGCAAACCTTAGTCCTGCAGCAGTACTGGCTGTCTCCAGTCAGTATTGAGTGCCATCACTCTATAGGAGATAATACATGGATTGTTCAGGAAAAGTTTGCCATATCATACAGCCAGACGTACACTGAGCAGTTCTGTCACTATCTGGAATTATTCCATGAAGTCATGGAAGTCAATTTTCTACTTTTATCAACCCTCACAACTTCCATCACTGAAAACGGGAGCATTAATTTAGTGCTTCCAATACCACCTCTTTAGTGACACGTATGAAATGGATGTGAAGTATTTGGAAGAATTTCCTGAATGTTGTGATGTCCTGAGGTCCCAAACTAACCTGAAATTGTTACAATCCACACAGACATTGAATTAGGTGAGAATTATTCAGTTGACCATCTCAGGTTCCACCAAGGAAGAAGCTGAGATGCGGAAGCGAGCTTCCATGCTGAATGATAAGATACCAAGTAAATTACATAACTTATGTGAAATTCCTGTGCTTTTTATGTGTCTTTGGTCGTTAGGGGTGTTTTTTGTGGCAATAACTTGGTGTCCTATGGAGAGTGAGGATATCACTGCACTCATCATGATTTTGGCCTTTACTGCAACACATTCACACTCACAAATTGTTCTCTGCAACCGCACAGACAATTCCCAGTTGACAGAGCAGGGAAACTGATGACAAAGAGGGAAGAGAAGATGCCACATTGAATATTACAGATTCATAATTGATAAATTTTAGAAAACACCAGCATTGTGCTGGAGTTGAACTGCTCTGCATGCAAGACATACTTTTGTGAGCTCAGAAGACCACACAAGAAACTTGCCAGGTCACTGCAGAGAGTTTCTGAATAAAGAAAACAATCATAGCTGTTGATGTTGGCCTTTCCCTTATTTCGTGTGCTGCTACTCACAGTATTCGGTTTTTTCCCATAATGACTCAGACCATAATGAGCCTCAGCAGAAAAATCACCTCTCACTATGTTACGCTGAGCAACCAGTCACTTACACTCAGAAGGACCGTCCCTCCTTCCCCATGGTGGGACAGTGGGGCTACTCTGGAGGCTGTGCAGCATCATGCTTTCTTCAGGGTGGGTCTGACAACAAAGCCAACGTCACTGATGGTCTGTACAGAGCTGCATAGAGAGATACGGTATTTCATAAAACAGCATGTGCCCTGCAGCAGGGAGTGCCCTGACTCCTAGAAGAATCAACTGGACACCCCCAGGAGCATAGGGATTTCCCCAATGTACATGTGATTTCTCCAGTGTGGGACCATGATCCATGTGACTTATTTGAAAATATTATAGAACTATGAGTTCAAGTACACTGCATAGTTCCACATAGAAACAACGTTGCCAAATATCAGACCCGATCCTCAGCCAAAACGTTAGTAATCTAATATCAGGGTAGTACAGCCTCCTTCGGACCTGCATACTACACCACTGTAAGAAAAACCACTGGAAAATTGTGACACAGACAGAAGAAAGATGGCCAGCCCTAAAACTTGTATTAACCACAGCATCACATCATAGTGACCCTAGGAGTCAAACATGCACTGTGGAAAATCTTTGTAGCACCCTTTTCAATCAGTTTTGCAGAGTTTGGAATTTTTTTCTCTTTCCCCCTAGAAAATATATGCATACAATCTGATTTTTTTTCCTTTTCAAGGTGATTTTTTGTGTTTTGACTGCTTTTGGACTTCTTGCATCAGTGGAGCCAAAGCATTCTTTATGTGTCTTCAGAAGACTATCCTCCATGCAGCTTTTGTTACATTAAGTCTCAGAATAAGGGTAACAGTGGAATCGCTGCATTCTAAGGAGGGAATTTTCTGGCCTAAAATGCTCCAGACAGCAATGTAAATAAGTTGTTCTATTCCCGACACTCTTTCTCCCCCAGTTATTAACCCCCATTCAAAGACCATGTGCAGTGTAGTTTAGAAAGTCCTAAACTATGTGATCTAGATGTCCTTTGTACTCTCTTCATTTTTAAATCTGGTGTAAGTTTAATTTTTGGTTTGGTTTGGGGGGGGCGGGGTTTGTTTACCTTTTTATTAATCAGTTTGACTGGCTTAATTTAAAAATGGGTTAAATATTATGAGTCCAAATTTTTTAAAAATATGAAGGATTGAGCTGAAATCTCCAGAAGCAAAGCATTACTAGAGGCTAGGTTTCCACTCAGCTCCCTAAAGGAGGGAGATGATTTGTAATACTATTTATTTATACCTCTGACTAACAATTCCTGGTTTAAATTACAATAAATTAAAAAAAATATACAATACCAAAGATCCACAATTCTTTGAAAAGCATGTTTTTTACTACGACTTTGTTATTATGTCTAACAATTATGTCAGAAACTGAGGGGTGTTTGTTCTTTTTGACATTTGTGCAAACGCATCTGTCGTAACAGAACATTCCTGGCTCCAGTCCACGACACTGCAGTTTCTAAAATATGTAGACATCTTCACATGCCCCCAGATTACTCAGTATCATTTAGTTCAAGTCTACTTGAGTAAATTATTTCTTAGCTGCTAGGAGTCCTGTTTCTAAGCCTAAATGCTTCTTGAGTAATAAAAAATACCACTAAGTTGGCAGGTTGGCTTCTGGACTAAGAAATTTTGCTTCTGGGCTTTTCCTCAGATCTTTAGTTTGAGCTCCCCTTTAAGACCTCATAAATAATTAGCCTTATGCAAAGCAGGCATGGATTCATTACACACACCAGCTGATATACAGCCATATCCGTGAGTAACCGCGTCAGCCACTTCAGCAGCATTCAAAGACGTTTTGGGGAAGGCAGAAGCAGAGCAAAGTGCTACATCGTGGTGAAACTGGGAAAAAGTTTAAAAGAAGCATGTAACTCATTTGTCCCAGCTGGAGTACAGGCACTGGGGTGCTCCAGCACCACTTCCCAGTCACACTGCAGGGGAGCAGGGTGAGCAAGAAGCTCAATTTCATGTTTAGGTGGATGCAAGCTATGTCACCATACGAGGCCAATATACAGGGCTATAGTTAGTCTCTTTGTTGTTATCTGTCTACCCTAACATGACTTCCAGTCACATACGGACACCTCTTTTGAAACAAAAATTCATTTCCTGTAATTTTTATGCAAATAAAGATGCGACCCATCTCTACTGTAGAAATTCATCGTTCGGAAAAGCCGATTTGGACTGACAGAGGTTGGGGACCTCTCTCCTGAAGACATGAAGAAGATCCGCTACCTCTCCCTGATTGAGCTCACGGCCTTCTACGACGCGCTGGGCGTGGAACTGAAGAGGAACCGTGTGGAAAGAGTGCGGGGACGAGGTACTGTGTTTGGCATCCCCTTCGCAGTTACCTTCATGTCGATCAGCTTTGAAAGAAGATGCTTATGAGGCTGTGTTTTCTTGTTTTCACATTTGTTGTTACTGTTTTTAAGAGAACGGTCTTTTTGGAGTACCTCTTACCGTACTGCTGGAGAACGATCAAAAGAAGGTTCCTGGAATAAAAGTGCCCCTTATCTTCCAAAAAGTGAGTATCATCTGGCCTGCTTGGTCACTCACTAATATTTGCTTTTCCACCATTAGCATTGACACCCAAAAGTGTCATCAGATAAGAGAAGATGGCAGGTGTCATTTACATCATTTACAGACTGGCGGGTGACTACCAACTGACTGACTGAATATTGTGGTTTGAAAACTTTGTGACAAAGAGAGAAAATTTGCTCCTTTTTTGGTGTTTTATTTGTGGTGGGGACCCTTACTGGTTTTTGTAATTATGCGATACCACGCAGAAACTTCGGGAAACAAATATCTGTTTCCCTTTTTCATTAAATTAGAGAGCCATGCAAAATCATGTGTGTGAAGAAGTGGCAGAGATGACTTGTGCTGAAAGTTTCACATTAATTCAAACAGTAGGTATTACTTAGCTACTACTTCCAGAATGGAAGGGGTATCTTCTCATTGAGGTTTGTATGACAAGATAAGGGTATTTATATGTGACATTTGGCTGTACAGAGATGCCCCGTGGATGTACATGTGCAATTGATTTACGTGGACTCAAAACTGCAACAGATTTCCCTGTAAATACTGACGAAAGGAGAAGTGTTGGGGAGTGTGAGGGGAAAGACTGGCACAGCTTGAATATTTACATGACTTTGCAATCAGCTCCACTGCTCCCCTGTCAAGGAACTGATGCCTTGAAGTGGCTACCTGAAAACAGACGCTAGACAAGATTAAGAGAATAAAAGCAGGTATTTATTGAAGGGCCTTCAAAGGTACACCTTGGGAGTCAATAGCGTCCAAGGGGCTCCACCCAAGATGGACCCTGGGTCATGGGTTCTTCACACCTTTATAAGTTTGGTCCATTTGCATATCAGGGTTAATTTTCCAATTACAATTTCAGGCAATGAAGTGATTAACCCAAGTTTGACGCCCCTTTCAGAAGCTTTAGTTTACATATTTCAGGGCCTGGGACAACAAGGTGTCCTTGAAGTGCAGACCTAGAGAGGGTTTGTTATGTCTAACCAGTATGAGGAACAGTAGCTAACAGGTTATATGAAGTTTCAGAGTTACACACTGATCAGTACAGGATCTGAAAAATGTAAAAGTTAAAACCTAAGGCATCAAACTGTGGGAAATTAGAAGAATCCAGGTTAGGGCAGGAAGCAGATCTGGTGGTGAAAATCCAGAGCTGTATGATTAAATGATGGGAATTTTTTTTTCCTCAGTGTTCAAAATTATGTAAAACAAAAACTTTTTTTTTTTAATAACAAATTACAGTGGAAACTTTAGTCTGCTCTTTAAAGAAATTTCAAAATAAAATACCCTGGGATAATTTTCTAATCTGAGTTCTCAGTTCCAAAAAACCTATGTTATCTATAGACTTTTCCACTGTGCTCTTGGGGCACACTTAAACATTTCTCAGAGGTTATTTTTCCTTCAAAACACCATTGTGTTTAAGTATATGTGCTCTTTTATTAATACATTTATGCGTTAATTGTTCTATAGCAGTGCCAACTCTCAAGTCAAGGACAGAGGGGCCTATTGCATTAGCAGTTTTCTATACTCTGCATAATCCTTACTTCAGGGTCAGGAGTGTGGAGAACAAATTAGGCAGGTTTATTTACATGAGCTGGCTTGTTTTCATTAGCAGATTCCGTAGAAATGTATCTTTTTCAGATTAGTTTCAAGGGTACCTGGATTGAAAAAAAGTCAGTAGTATTCTTAAGTGTTTCTGACTATTTTCCTGGATTTTGTTGTCTCTTCTTTCAGCTGCTGCTTAAGCTTGAGGAAACAGGTTTGGAAACTGAAGGAATTCTGCGAGTTCCTGGATCTGCCTCCAGAGTCAAGGTATACACTCAAGCCAGTTTTCCATCTTCTGGACCACAGACTCTATGTAAAATAATATAGCATACACACAAATTCAAACTGCACATAAATACTGATCTGTGTAGTTCAGCATTCCTACTCCTGCCAGTGAAAGGTCAGATTAGTTCCTGGGAACAAATAAATCACAGAACATTTGGTCTATTGCTTTGCTTTAGTAATGTTCTATATAAAGCACAGACTTAATGTTGAATGCAATTTTTCCCCACGAAACTTTGAGACATCCCTTCAGTTTATCTCTGTCATCCAAAATTGCTGTGATCTTATCTCTGTTTTAATTTATTTCAGAAATTCAGAGTTGCTAAACTGAGTGAACATCAGATAAAGATCTAATTCTATGTCATTTTAACCTCTGTGTCATTTTATTTTTCATTTATCATCTGTGATCTTGCAATTTCGCGTTCCAAGTGAGAAAAATTTGGCCTCTGTTCACTGCTGGCAGCCTGAAGTACTGCATTTTCACAGGCTATTTCTGGGCTATGAATACAGGATAATAGGAACCCAATAACCTGACACTCTGGGCCAGCAATAGTTGCAATTGTTTCTCCAGACCAACTTGATTCTGGAAGCTGGAGGAGACAAATTAGAAAAGCAAGGCAGTTTTTTGTTTGGTTGGGGTTTTTTTCTGGGCTTAGTAGTGTCTACCTCTTTCCCATATTTTTGCGCTTTTTTTCCCTAGGCTTTTTTTGATCTGGTTTAGTGCATCCTACTCCTACTTTCTCATCCTCAAGAAAGCTAATTTTGCATTCTGAGGCAGGAAGCGTCAACACTGTAGCAGCCACACAAATGTTGGGGACTGCTAAACATTGGTGGGCTGGGGATCGTAAAAAATGGCTGAATAAGAAAAAGCGGTGTTACGTAAAACACACCAAAGATAGGCATCAGCATCCCAGCTCCTTCGACTCTGTGCATTGATAAAAGTACCCAGGGCTTTGAAAAGTGTTACATCTTGCAGAAGGGAGCTCCTAACTTGCCCTGTACTTTTCAGCTTCCTCATTTTTTCATACAAATGGTTGGATCTTATTTCACACGATCTCAAATTTTTCCAACCTCTCCAGTGAGATTACACAGCAGGGCTGTGATCTAATTCAATTATTTTCGTATTCTTTGCATACACTGTACTGTGTCTTGTTCACTTCTTTTTCACAACCTGTATCCTGGGAGCTGCTATGAGATACGACTTTATATGCAACTCTCCTGCACTAGGTGGTAAGTTAAACTGCCCATATGAAAGTTTTAAATTATTTGAGTTTTGATTTCATTTAGTCTGTCCAACAAGCCAATGAGCAAGAGAGATTTTTTTCAAAGCAGATCCAGATTTCATCCTTCAAAAGCCTTCATACATTATTATGACATTAGGACTTGAGGGCATTCCAAC
>WEIT01021186.1:0-14559 GCA_013389985.1 Dryoscopus gambensis
CACAGTTCTGCATTACCTATGTTTACCTTTTGCATATCAGAAGATATTGAAGCAAGGAGTAACCTAGAGGACAGAAGGGAAGGGAGATGTTGAAACAGACTGAGAACTTTTTAATGAGAACATTGTTATGCCTTAAAAAATATAAACTAATGTTTTGAGATCTTGTGGGTAGCATAAAGTATAAATATCCCTATTTTAAGAACTTCTTCCACTACCTAACACTCCCTACATATGCACCTTGTTTGAAGACCCAAAACCAGGTAGAAAGACGGGGGTTTGGGTACCTGTACCTTACATAGTGTTGTTAAGCACTCTGCACACCGGTACAGCACTGTGATTTGCAAGACTTAGTGCCTGACTGAAGAAGGAGCTTATAGCAAAGAAAGCAATTTACAGCTCTGATTCCTAAGTAGGACTGAGGTACCTGGGGTTTGTGTCGATCTTTTCCTAACAGAATGCAGTTGTCCCCTTTTACAAACTCTTTGAGGCATTTTTTCCCCACTGTCTCCCAATAACCATGAATGGATGGGGTGTAAGTCCAAAGCTCGTCCCCTGAATTTCCCTGGCGTGTGTTGGAACAGAAGACAGCACAGCATGGGATTGCACACACGTCTGGTACAATTCTGCTGAGACTAATTTATTAGCAGGATAATTTTAGAAAAGGTTACTGCAGCTAAATCTGTTCCGCTCAGTGATGCCTCGCCTCCAAGNTGCCTAATTTAGCCATGCAAGCACATCTTACCCTAACGAACCTCATGGCCTGCAGTTACAAAATGCTCCAAGTTAGATACTCCCCAGTTCCCAGGTGACAATAACATCTCATTTCATATTTCAGCTTGAGTTCTTCACTTTGGACTTCTTATGCCTTGCTGACTCGTGAGCCCTAACCTTGCAGGTACTGTACAGCTGGCAAAACTCCACACAGAAGACATTTGGGCACAGAAGTTTTGAATCTGGATTGCAGTGCTTGTTTGTTTTATTTTTTTCTAGACAGCCAGCATTTGCATGTCAAAGCTGCATCAGTTCTTTTCCTCTGCAAATGACAGACACGCCTCCCTCCCTTTAGATCCAAATACTGTGGATGCAAAGATGTTTTGATACTTGGGTACAAATATTCTCTTGATGTTTGGCAGAAATACCATTTTTGTTAAATGAGGGAGAGACTAATCTTGCTCAGAGACACAGAGGAGGCTCACATCTGAGGACTACGAGCAGAGGAATGTGCCTGCCTTCAGCCTGGTGATGGGGGTATTTGTGGAAAAGCAGGGAGGGCAAGAGTTTTTTTGGGGAGTGAGTTTTTTTCTTTTTCAAAATATTCGATTTAGAGGCACACTGGGTCTGCTGAGTTCCATAAATGTTCTCCCGGGTCCCTGTGTTTCCAACGGCTCCACACTCTAGAAGCTTAACTTGGCGAAGGACCACAGAGGGATCAAAAGCCAAGTATTTCCATATTTAAGATTTTCGGTAGGTCCACCACCTAAAACCAAACAGGTCTGAGGAAATCTGCAATAAGGCACACTTGCTCAGTGTGGAGCACAAGGGCCATTACAGATCACTGAGTATGAACTTCCACCAGGGCCAGAATTTTCTGATAAGCTTCTGATATGAAAATGGTTTGAGGGACTCTCTCCATCACACTCTGCAGCTACTGTTCAGTCCTTGAACTCATGTTCCAGCCATAAAAAACCGCAAAAAATACAGTAGCATCACTGATATGGTCTGGATTATAGCTGTACACTTTACACCTCAAAGGATATGGTACAGATAAGCACAGAAAATGCACAAGTCAAGGACACATGCACACACCACTAACACTGCAAAGCACAGAGCTCTTCTTTAATCCAATTTCATCAGTAATTATCTCCTCCTCCATCACCCTCCATTCCTTGCGGGTCTGCTACACTAAAAGCACTGCTGCTAAACAGTGTGCAGAAATGCATCAGGACTGAAGAAATAGCTCTGTCTTGAGACACTGTGCTCTATTTTTCTAATAAGTAAGTTCCCATAGCTTTCAATGACCTAATCTGCTGCAAAAAGAAGTCGGGAAGAGTAAGCTAGCTACTAGCTAGCTTAGAATCTTCAAAAGAATCCTCAAAGGAACTGGCTGGCATTTGACCATACAGTAATGGAAAGAAGCATGCATCTTCAAGAGACGTTTCCAGCTCATGATGGATTAGTTCTCTGACAGCTGAAAGAAAAATGAGATTGCATTAGCAACACCTGGAGTATATTGAAATATTTTCTACTTTCTGTCTTAAAAGCTTGCACCGCCACGTGCAATTCGCTAAAGAGAAGGTACAGAGAAGGGTTAGTAGGATAATCCAGTTGCTAAAATTTAGTCTGCAGTCAGTAGCTATGAAAGCCCATCCTGTTAACATTAAGATGTGGAAGTCACAGCCCCTATAAATTCAGGCAAACACATACTAAGAGTATGGGTTGTAAAGACCTTCACTCGACTAAACCTACAGCCCTGTGCATTCAAAAATCCTTTCCACTACTCCATTGCCCTGAGTCTGAAACAAAAAAATGCTGTGACCTGGATCTAGCTAAATATAATTAGAGAACCTCCAAATATGATGGAGCTAGACAGCTCCATTTCACTCACAGTTATGGACCCAGAGGGTTGGGTATCTAAAGTCTGGGCCTGAACAGAGGTCAATTTTGTGCTACGCATCTGATTTACAGAGATATCTTGACTCTCTGTCTTTCCCCAGACTTCAGGTGGACTGGGCCCAGGGGGTTTGTCAAGCTCTGTCAAGCTTAGGTTGCCTTTTTTTTTTCCTATACAGCAACAATATTTAAGCAGGAAAACTCTGAAAAATACCCTCCCAAGTCCTTGTGCACCCCCAGCCTGATCTCTGCTGGGATGGTGTGAGAGGCAGGAAAGCCCTTGGCTCAGTGCAGGACCTGCTCAGCAATAACAAAAACATCTTTGTGTTATCAACACTGTTTTCACCACAAATGCAAAACACAGCTACTGTGAAGAAAAGTATCTCTATCCCAGCCAAAACCAGCACAAGAGAGCACACAGAGAAATTTTAGGTATGAGGGAGTGCTCATGCATCTCCCTTAGGGTGCAGCTCAGAGCAGCAGTCACACTTCGACACTCGGCCCCCACGAGTCTGAAACTGTCCCTTGTGAAAGAGCTGCAGATGTGCTGGCTGAAAGAAGCAGGTGTTCAGGGCTGTTCCTCAGGCAGGGGTGGAGGGATAAAAAATATAAGCAGTGTAAATATTTAGGTATTTACATCAGTCACTGGAGTACCTCCTCCAGCCCCATGAAGACTGTATTTTCCCAACAGGGAGGAGCAGGGAGAAAAGCCCAGCTGTGACCTTGGCTTTTAGGGCTGCAGGGGAAGGCCTTGGAACAAAGTAAATTGCTTCCCTGCAGACCCAGTTCCAGCTCTGGCTACTGAACTGGGGAAAGAGCCATTTTGGGGCTCACAGATGTGCTTAATCCAGAAGTGTGTGGGAGACACTTGGCTAAGCACAGAGGTGGCACCAGAACTTCCCCCCAAAGGGCTCAATCTGCCCCTTCAAAACCAGTGTCCGTGCCAACAGCTGTCTTGGACTTTGGCAGCTCCAGCATCCTGCATCCTTCCACAGGCCTGTCCCTCCCTCCTCTGAGCTGAAAATATCACCTAAAGCACTTCCTGAAAGCCAGAGACTGTAGATGACTTTGAAAAGTATAAACAACATATGCCACAGTCTGTCACTCAGGGATTATTAGGTTTATAGCTATAACTCCTCTAATTACAAAATCACTGCGAACTACAAGGTTTGAGTGAATTTAAAACTAAGAAATGGGGAAACCCATGCAGCTTTTTAATTTTTCTGCAGTTTCTTCATGATCCACTTGTAAGCAGTGTCTGCTTTACATTCTGATGTTCACCTACATTGATATAGGGAGTTTTTATTGAGGGGAGGGTGAACAGTTCATTAAGGATAAGTTTCAGGAAAAAAATTGTGCCAGAAAATTGCAGAAATGTCAAAGTTCAGGCAGTTTTATGCCCAGCTATTTGATATATAGAGTCAATACTAGACTGCTAGATCTTTTCATACAGTGTTATCATCACCAGTGCTCCTTCCTCTCTCTGTTTTGCTCTTCACAGAGCTGATGGTGAAGTCAGATTAAAGCAACAGAATCAAAGAGTCAATATGCTATTATTTGAACCAAGCACCTGATTATTATGGGGGGGGGGGGAAATTAAAGCAGATAAATTCTTACCTTCTTTTACAATAAAAGCAGCTTCAATTTCCAAGACATCTTGGGGTGCTCCTGCTGTGAGGTTAAGGGCAGCTTATATGCCAGAAGCACATTCTCCTGAAACTTTTGAGGCAACCAAAATCTGACAAACATCAAAAATCAGAACATAGCCTATCTTTCTTTTATTCCTTGGTATTATAATATCCTTCAGCCACAGGGATATCAAAGACTTTGGTGGCAATGGATGCAATTTAGCTGCTCCCTAGAGATGGCTTTAGAGAATGCATAATCAATTTTATAAATGAGCAGCTGGCCTGCACAGCAAGGTGCACTCTGCATTTCACCAAAATGAATAATGAATTGCATATACTCTGCATTAAAAAGATTGGCTTTCCTCTTAGAAACAGATACGACTAAGTCTTGTTTGTGTCACTTGTTGAAAGATAAACTGATGCCTGCCGTTTAGTGTACCCAACATTTCTGTGTGGTAGCCATGGCCAACACCACCAGAGACAGCACGAGCTGGGAGGAGGCTCCCAGACATGGGCCATGGGCAGGAACCCTGGTCAGCAGCTCACGAATGTCAGTCTGCCCAGACCCTGTGGATCCTTCCCTGGAGACAGCCATCAATAAGCCTGAGGCTCCAGCCTTGGACATTATCTTTTACTGGCCCAACAAATTGATAATCTTAGCTAAATGGCAAGTATTTATTTTTATACTGAACAAAAATATTTCACTGGAGAAGCAGAAAAACAATTTCCAATGCCACATCTATTTCTCTCAAACTTACTGATCTCTATGATCCAGGACAAAAGTTTGCTCAGGCCCAAGGGCATTTTGCTGACTTTCCACTGGCCTTTAAGTCTATAATGTGATTTCTTGGGCCTCTGTGTGGAAATGATTTGTGACTTTCATATTCCCATTGAGAATAACTCATCCATTATATAGCCTCCAGCAAAAGCTGCACCGTGACAGGTCTTTTGAGGTCAAATAGGCGACAGTAATGCCTCAAATGGGCAGCATGACAGGCCTGCTGCTCCTCACAAAGCGCAGAAAGCAAGCAGGAAGGAAAGCAACAGAATGTGAAAAGTAAGAAACAGAGCACCCACCATCTTTACAGGGGCACGTTCATACTTAGATGTACATTTTTTTCTTGACAAGACAGTCTCTGAATAAATCTGACTTCAGCTGCCCTACTCCAGCCCTAGGAAATGCTGTCCTTCCGACACCAAGCCTTTCCTGAGACTCCTAGGTGTGCCTGATGAGATTTCACTGGCATTTACATTTTGATTTCTTATTACCAGACATTCTTGTAAGACAGCAAGAAGGGAATGAGACTGTCGTCACTGCTAAGAGCTGGCTCTAAGCCATCTGTGGGTTGTTGTTTTTTTCTGATCATGTTGGTGTGTTTTAAGAGAGAGTTGTGGCAAAGTGATGGAGGCTGTGCAGACTATATTCAGCAACAACAGAAGTCAGGAGAAAAAGTACACCTGTGGGAGCACTCAGAAATAGTCCTAGGCTTCATGTTCCTTGTGTGCTGCAGGAATTCAGCACAAGCACCAGGCCCCATGGCATCGCTGTGGGCCTGCTCTGTCCCTGAACTTCTTAATGACTTGAGGCAAAGCACTAATAATTCTCTCTGCACAGGTTTTAACACACAACTACTTTTTTGGACATTCAAGCTTCTGATGCTAGAGAGATGCTAAATTAATTGCAGCATCCAGTGGTCCCATTGTATCACTGCTCGTATAGTGACTCCCCTCTTTCCACTACGTGGCATACAATAAACTCAGTCGAGAGCTGAAGTATTACATGTTCATGTAAACCAAAGGAGACCACGCAGAGACCTCGGCACCTAAGTTCTGTTTCCAACACTAGGGCCGTAGATGGAAACACTGTATAGAATAACACACAACTGTGTGGTCTCCCAGCATTGGAGCAACCATCCAGGAGTGTGATTAAGGCTCCTGGCTGTTGCCAAAAGCTGGCAGGGCTGTGCTGGGAAACAGAGCTTTGTGATACTGACACACCAACAGCTGCAGTCCCAAGCAAGCACAGCAGCTGTTCTAGTGGCAGTTCCCAAACTGGCAATGACTCTTGCTGCAACACTGCCCTCCAGCTGGCAGCCATCCCAGATGGCCAGGCCATGGATAAAAGGTATGCTTTTTAGCTCTGAGCATCCCTCCTCTTCCTCTTGCTGTTCTACGTGTGAAGACAAGGAGCAGGGATCCAAACATGGGGTTTGGCCACTGCCCTTCTCAGAAGGCCAGAGCTCAGTTCTGCACATGCCAGGCAATACTTGGATCTCGTTTGCCTCACTGTACTGAGGGCAGCCAGGTAGTCCCTCCACTTCTGCATTCTGCTTCTCGAGTCTTCAGTTGTGCTTTTCTTTTGTTCTCAGATCAACTAGCTATTTTTTAACATCAAGAATTCACAAAAATGTCACTAGGCACCTTTTTAAAAAATTTCTAAACAAGTTCATTACGTGACCACTAAGTAATTAGTCTTAAAATAAATTTTTAAAGGGAGCTGTAGACAAGAACCAATCTGTTGCTAAACCTTGAAAATTTTTCTTCATATGGGAATCTTGCTTTGCCTCAAAAATACTACCACAGCCTCACTAGAAATGAGACATCTTTTTCTGTGTTTTCTGCTGAGCCTCTGGAGAAATGCTCAACAGTCTAGGGCTGAGGAGAGCACGGTACTTAAGTGGCACTGACACTCCACATGAAGCAAGCAGAGTTATCTGCACCCTCCCTTTTGACAGCAAGGTTGTTTTCCCAAGGGGAACCAATTTATGTGTCAGAAAACACATTTCCAAGTCTTCTTCTTTTGCTGTAGTTTTCGAGAATAGACAGCACACTGCAGCATGCCAAGTGGAAAAATGACAGGAGGCTGACATGTTGTGTGCCACTTGGATCAGGTCATGTCACAGAGACTCAGCTGTGGCAGGACTCCCAAGGGAATGGCTCTCCAGAATATCTGGAACTTGATGAGCTGGAGAGAGGAGATCAAGTCTGCAGAAGAAAGGACAGAAATATTCAATACAGGGACAAGCTAGTCCTTCTGAACAATATGTTTTCCTGCATGGCTCTTACTCATCTCTTTAGCAAGAATTATGGATAGATGGCACTAGTCCTTAATTCTTATTTAGGGGGGAAACCAGTGCAAGCTAGTAAGAAGCATTATGCAGGACCTGAAAAGGAACACCACTCTTACTTCCTCAGTAAAATCTTAAAAAGCTGCTCTTTCATCATTCTCTCTGGCAGCAGTTGATGTCATGAGCAAAAGACTTTGTAGTCAACAGATTCTTCTCTGATTATGTAAATGTTATTACTCCCACCAAAAAAAACCACCAAAAAACCACCAAAAAACCAAAAAAAAACAAAACCTGAAAAGACATTAAATTTTTAGATATTTGAGATATTTAGGGCTTTTGGTTGTTTTGAACAAGAACTCTTTACATGCCTGTGGCTGTTTATTTGCCCATCTATGCAAATTCTGAGGAGCAAATAGAGCCACCAACTTTCCGAAGTTCAGATAGTTTTAAAATACAATTTTATTTTTATAAGTAAATAAAGCAGGCTATAGCCAGGAAGCTTGGATACAAACACAGCTGCAAAGAAAAAGGGCTGACAGGGTAAGTAACCTACAGTGCATGGGCAAGCTGAGCGCCACACAGGAGCACAGGACTGAGCCACAGGATAAGAGCTGCTTCTCAAACACAGCTGGTCTGTGTTGTGGGCAGGGCAGGCCAGAGGGATGGAAAACCCACCTGTGGCACCTTGCCTTCCAATGCAGAAGACCCATTTTGCATCAACTGCATTAAGAAGCTCATAATTAAGCATTCAATCAGGCTTCCTCATTACCCTGCCTGCACATGCAGGAGGTCAGCTGTACTCTACTACATTTGATAGGAGGTCTGTCCACCAGTGTCTGAGGATTTAGATGGCTCTGCAGGAAATGTTTGTCGTAAAAGCTAGAGCAAAATGTTCCAGCAACGTGAGAAAACATGAATATTGCAATAAGGATCCTCATCCCACCTCTTCAAGATGGCATCTTGATGCTTGTGTTAATATTTAGGTCTTTTCCTCAGGGGTCTGCTTGTATCTACCACCAAATCTTTTCCTCCTTAATCAGCAGGAGTTCTGTGCTGGAAGTAGTACTTAATCTTTTGTGAGGGGTTTCTGGGAGGATATTGTGTATATCCTTTGTTGTTGTTGTTGTTGTTGTTGTTGGGTTTTTGGTTTTACGATTTTTTTTTTAAAGACGGTAGTCACCAACTTACATGATTATGAGAAGAAAAAGAGCAGCAGAATGCAAGTGAAGCCCTGTAGTGAGTTGTAGTCTTTATTAGTAGCGGTTTTTTTAGTTTACCTATTAAATATGAAATGTTTTCCAATAAGAAATAGGACCAACTCTGAAGTAAGTCAGCACATATTGCTTATGCATTAGCAGAGATTATTCAACAATTCAGTGCAATCCTCACAGCCGGTCTTTGAACAGAAGGTGAAAAAAGGCAATGTAGTTTTTGCTAGATGAAGAACACATCAGCAGAGCTCTTGTTAGAGCCACAATCACAAAAGACACACTTGACAAACTGCATCCTAACTGTGCTGCCCAAGGGATTTACAGCTGGTTTCTGTGCAAACATTATTTAATCATGCATTTTTCTTCTGTGGGCATCCTGTAGGCAAGCACAGCCAGGGGGAGAGGTGGCCAGGGGTGTTACAGCTGTTACCTTTCCTTCCCTTCCCATAACTATTACTTTGCCCCTTGTCACAGCCAGCACATTGAATTTCCTTGCTATTGATTACACAGTAGGCGATGTATCGAAGGCATTTCATTGCTGGGTGCAAGCCTGTCACTGCTGCAGCAGGAAAGGAAAGCAATTAACTTTCCTGAGGGTACATGGGGGTGGGATTACCAGCACCAGAGCACAGCCCCCAAAGATCACCCCTGCTCAAAGTCTGCAACAGAACAAGTCTGGGAGCACCCATGCAACATTGCAGTGATGTCCCATCCACTTCTGTAAGTCCTCCCCATCTCAACTGACTCCTTGCTTGTCATGGTGTCACAAAAAATTACATTAAAGTTCAGTAGAAAAGATTGCTCAAACCTCCAAGTGCAACAATTTCTGTCTATTTTTCTTTTCCAAAACATGGGCACTGTTTCTCACAGAATGAGATTTCGCTTAAATCTCTCCATTTGTTTATTTTATATGTATTTTTCTCCTGAAACTCCTTTTGGTCCCTGCTACAGTGCTTGAGCCATGTGACAGCTGATTATTTCTGTTTGAGAGAAATCCATTCACACAAAGCACAGCTGTCATCTCACTACATATCCGGTTTTTAAAAAAAAGGCATAGAGCAATTTATTAATAGAGGTGAGCAGGAGGAGGCAGAGCTTCTCTAATACCCTCTTGTCCAAATGCTAACATTTTAAGTCAAGTTCAGATGACAGAACTATGCTTCAGTGATACTGAGCACGGATGGGGGAAAGAGAGTGCAACAATATAGATGGATAAAAATAAAAAAATGTTATCTTCCATGTAAATGTGTAGGTTTTGCCTTAAATAAACCAGGCATGAGTGGAGCTGTTAGTGTCACTCTCCACCCAAATGGTGATGCCACTGGGCAAGCAGCACACCCCAAATCAAGGCAGGGCTGTCCTGGGAAGGGGTCTCAGCCTTCCACTATTCAGTCCTCTGTCTGGGGGCTGCCCAGGGCCTGTGGAGGAGAGGCCAGCCCTCAGGGCGAGTGGGTGCAGTGGGCACTCAGGTCTGGCCATCAGGGCCACCCCGGCTCAGAGCAGTGAGGTGGCAGCTGCTCTCCAGATGGTCCCATGGCTTCGTCCATCACCCTTCATCGCACACCCCTCACTCATGCGTAAAACTGCGGGTACGGATTTACAGAAATCCAGCCTCAGCTGCAGTAAAATGGGGCTTCAAAGAACAGCAAAACACTTGCAGAAAAGCAAACTTAACCAGGAAGAAGTTTTACCGTAAGTCTTGTCTTTTTCTAACTTCTTGGTCATGAAGATCAAAGTTGAGCACTTCATTTTTCCTTTCTCAGTGAGCTTTGCTTCAGAGATGCATTACAAAAGAGTCAGGGGAAGGGGAGAGAAGGTGTGATTCTGCCATCACTTCTATGGCACCATTAAACCCACATGGACTAGTTCAAATATGGACTAGTCCCCCTTCTGATAACAGCATTCATCCTCTGATGCTGCAAGCTAAAGACACAACTCTTCCACAAAAGATGCTGTAAAGGTTTAATTGCTTCTGAATTTAGGGAATTTTGTATCGCCTTCAAATTTGGTAGCATCCAGGAATTAAGGAGGTTTTGGGTGGGCACTCCAGTGATGCTGTCACCAAGCTGGCTCAGGGGAAAGCAGTGCCCTTAGCAAGGATCCCAGCCAGGCTGCCTCAGTCAGAGTTTCTCACTGCTGCTGGTGCTGATGAAGCTGCTGAGGTCAGGAGGGTCATGGAAGGCTCATTTACACCACAAATCTGCTTTGTATCAGCCAGAGCATTCAAACAGAGGTAACTGAGTGGTCTTCCACCTCTGGGTTCCTCTGACTGTCCCTTGCTGTAACTGAAATTGGCCTGGCTGTTGATGGAAACTTATTTCAAGGCTTCCGTAGCCTTCAGACCCAGGTTTCAAGACTGGAAAGAACATTACATGTTTCTCTTAGACCCCAGTCAAGCCACGGCTCTGATTTGTCAAGGACCTTTCAAGGCCGTTGATCTGTCACTACCTTTGTAACTCCCTACAGACACATCTGAATCCCTTACACCTACCAATTACCAGAAAGCACTTTCCTTGCAAACAAGGAACTCCTTCCTTCCCAAATCCATGTGCTTAGACAAGTACCCAAAAGACATACAAGTTTTAAATGTATTTTTTAAAGGGATATGGATACCATCAGCAAGTGTCAATTTTCCCAACTGTCCCTTGTTTCAGCACGATTTAAAAGTTTTCAGATGCCCCAAAACCAAAGTGAAAAATCAAACCTTCTCTTCTGAGACTAAAGAAAATCTACTGAAAAAACCGTGTTAAAATACAAAACAGCACCCAAAACACAGTAAGTATGTTCTCTCTTTTCTCCCTCCTCTGATGCTTCTGCTGCCATGGATGAGGTATTAAAATTCTTTTTGAGTATTTGTTCAAGCACTTCTTATAGTGTTTAGTCATTCATTATGAAAATTGTCATGTCCTTATGTTCATGGTTTGCCGTCCTGCACAATTAGGACACATCCATCAACAACATCGTAAAACATACACCTGCGCTATAATCAAGTCTAATATAAACTGCAACAATCTCCTCCAACAAAATATTATGTGCACAGTTTGGGAATTTTAAAAGGACACGTAAGTCTTAAAACCTTTGCACTGGAAGAAAAAAAAAACAGAAAAAAATTTCTGACTTTGAGCACCCACATACATGAAACATCACTTTGAATCATAAACTGCTCAAGATCTGTCTTAAAAAATGAATGCTGTTAAACACCCCACTATTCATCTTGGAAACTTGTTTTTGAACCTTCTGTGCAGGTTAGAAGGTGCTTCCTACCTATTCCCCAATTCATCCTCTCATTTTTTGTGCTGGTATCGTCTTTCAAGTCATAAAGTCCCTTTCCTCCAACATTGACCAGTTTCCCTTCAGGGTTTGATGCAGAATCGTTAAACCACCAATCAAGAACAGCAGAGAGCAGTAGTTAAACAGCAGTTTAAAGTAGTTTAACAGTAGCTGAAGCTCCCACATAGGTAATACATTTCTGCAGTATACACATTGCGCAGGCTGTGGCAATAAATGGCTCTGGGTATCTCGAACATCTGCTCCCTGAAAGCTGTGCCAAATCTGCTGAGCTGCAGTGGTGGACAGGATGGAGAGCAGGCCCTTCCCTCCTGTGTTCCACAGGGAGCCTCAGGTGTCTCCTCCTGAGAGCCCAGCTCAGCATCCAACCACTCCCCCTTCCACAGGTTAAATGGACACAGGAGAGCAAGATGGTGAGTCAGTACTCCTGCTTGATTCTTTTGTGTTTCATCAACTAACCTTTTTCCTCTTACATGATATATTTTCTTTCTGAAAAAAAGTATTATCTTATGTTACTGCAGATACCTCATGTAACAACAGATTAAAACGGATCTTACACACTAAAGGCCTTTTCAGACTCTTTGAAATGGAGATTTTGAAGGTTCAGGGCAAGATCCCTGTTACTTTTCAGGGCCAAATATTGTCCAGTGAAAAGATTGGAGCAATAAAGAGAGAAAAAGTGGGGTTTTCTGCCATGTTTCTCTCTTACCAAACAGTCTTCTTCTTTCTCATGACACATAGCTTACAGCAAAGTGGAATGGTATTTTAGGGTACTGCGTGACTGCAATATGCATACTTGGTAACATCTACTGTCCAGTTTTTTGAAAGAGCATCTAAGTTTTGAAAGAAGAAAATGATGAAACATGCAAAAACCTCAAGAAGATTTGCTATCATTGCATGCCACGCTTCAAAAGCCTTGAGAGAAGAGAAATCTCCTCTCAGCTCCAGGGAGCTGCACAGCCACCTTTCCCAGCTACACCTAAAGGTCCTTCTGCAACACTGCCTGTAAAGCCACATGTACAGACCTGTCTGGCTAACAAATGTGGAGCTCTGGTTTTACTTGGACATTTGCTGTAGCGTGCAAGAGGCAATTTAACGGCCAAAACAAGCAAGAAAGTGAGGGGAAGGAACATGGAAATTCTTGTTTCTTGCATTGTAAAATATAAATTGTCTGGAATGGATTAAATGATTGTATTCACCCAGCCTCTGCTCAGTCTATGGCCATAATTGACAAGCAATTTAGGGAAGAAAAAAAAGAAAGAAAAATTGTTCAGCATAAAATGCCACCCTTCAAGGTGCAAAGTATCATGAGTCACTGTTGACTAGTCTGAAAGGTCAATATGCAAAACTGGAGAAGCACATGTACTCTAGAAAAGCGTGCTGTCAGCTCCTCCAAAAATCAAAGCAGCAAGGGTTTTGTCCTATGCAAATCATAAAATCCCAATTCCTGCCAGGTTAGTTCCATTCCCTGTAGAAACTCACTCTAAGCCAAGGCAATAATTAGATTCACACCTTTTAATTGCTTTTTTTCTCTTTGGGTTAAAGAGGCTAGAATTTCTGCATTTCTGTTGGGAGGGAAAAGAAAGCAGAAACCAAATAGAAGCCTGCCCTAAGAGATCTATCACCTCTCTGTCCGATTCAAGCCACATTCCTGCTCTTACAGCCCTTTCTGGGCTGAAGGAAGTGTTTCTGTATGGTTTGGGAATTTCAGAAGACAGATCCCCATATCAGCCACCCTATGGCCACACAGTAACTGGGAGAGGAGCTGCTACAGCTCTGGATTTGCTCACCACTGCCGGGAAGAGGAGAATGCTGCATGTGCAGAACCAGGCGGAGGATGCAAAACAATGTACAATCCCCTTTCTACAGTCCCAAATCCTCCTGCCTCCTTTCTCAGACAAAAGAAGTGAACCTTGTAACAGAGACTAAGTCTAATCAAGGAGAAAGCAACGGGGAAACCAAAGGCAGGGCAAGTAAAATATGGGTAACAGAAATAAAAAGGAAAGTTCAAAGAGCTAGGGAAAGAAAAAAGGAAGAGGAAACAACCAGCCAAATTCAGGTGGGGAAAGAGGGAGAAAAACTTCACTGTAGTCACTGATAGGCAGGTATATTGCAGGCAAAATTCACAGTCCAACTACTGTAGCATGGGGCAAAGCTAGTTAATACTGAACTGAACATCCCCACTGAAACTTAAATGTATCCAGTGCCTGACACAGGGGCCCAAAGCCTCCAGGAACTGTTGAATTAAACAGCTTTCTCGCTAACAGATTTCCAGGAAAGACTGTGAGACATTTTTAGGCAGTGAGGGAGCAAAGAACATTTCAAACCAGTAAGTCTTTGAGAAAGGTTTGAGTAACCAAGGAGAAGGACTAGCAAACACGGCACGATGGTAGATGAAATTCAAAAGGAGAAAAGCAAACCAAACCAAAACACACTTGGATTGCTAAAGTTCCTTGTTAAATGTGAAGTAAGGTGGCTGTCAGACGTTCTGTGCCCCTGTTAAACAGCAGTGATACACTTAAAAGTAAATGGTAGGGTTGCCCTGGTTGTAGAAAAGGCATTGAAGCTGTGTGCTCTAAACACTGTTTTTACGTTAATTTCTCCCATGTCAGTGTTCTGCCTGGGACCCTCAACACCTTGTTTGCTCCAGCATTACTTATATTCTCACCGAGAAGGCTTCAGTTACATGCAAACAATGTCCAGAATAGTGGAGCATTAGCACTTGGTGTTGAAATAGGAAGAAAACAGTATTAC
>WEIT01021187.1:0-13453 GCA_013389985.1 Dryoscopus gambensis
TAAAACTCTTTCTGTTCAAGGAATTAATTTTCATCCAGTATAGCTGTCTAGACTAATAATGCTCATTATGGCTGTAGTGCAGTGTATAAATCTTCTTAAATACTCCAAAAAGAATATTATCAATTTTTAGCATTGCTTAAAAATCTGCGCTCAGTATAACTATAAAATTCTTGAAACTCGTAGATTGCATTTAATTATTTATTTATCAGTATTTAAACTGGCTCATACTGTAGTTTTTGGGTGCCCTGTCACACTGTGTTTATTTGTGCTGAAATTATACACTCACTTGCCAATACAGTAAAAGGGTGGAATGCTTCACAATGAGATCCTAGCAGTAACTCTGAAAAACGACCACTTCTTCAATGCAAATCCGCTCAAGAAAAGCTTCTACACACAAAGTAAGATGAACCAGTTACTGCATTGTTTATTAAGTTTCACTTGATTCCTCCTGACAACCATTTAAACAATGAATGTTGGGAAATGTCTCTCAAAGAATCAACAATAATGGCTGGGATCAGAGCTTTTATATCCAGCTAATACTGTTTTTAGAAAGGAGAAAATATTTCTTCCTGAAGGGATTATAAGAAGTGTTATAAAAGACACCTGCAAACAAAACAAGTGACAAAAGATCTCTATCATAATTGATAGCAGTTATCCTTTGTAAAAATCTGTGCTTCATCAGAAATAAATGTATCTTTGCTCTTGAATTTCAAAAGCATCCACTAAGCAAGAAGCTTGCCGATCAAGAAGAGTAAGTTTTAGAAAATCTGCCAAGAAGGAAGTGTTTTTTCTTATGGATAGTAGTGCATTATTAATCAACAGTAAGATCCTAAATTTTCTTTTCTGATGCCAAATAGAGCAGGCAAGCTTTGAAACACAGTGTCTTTTTAATAGTGTATTGGCCTTGTAAAATCTACTTTGTTTTTTTGGAAAGCAAAAACTTTTCACTTAAAAAACAAATTTCAGAATTTGACAAATAATTCAATAGCCAATTTAAAAGAAACACATAAATTNAGTCCTCTGTACCATGTGCCATGCACACAGGGTAGACACTTTCTCAGCTTTCTTTTGAAGCAGATCAGTTTGTTCTGTCAAAAGTAAGGCAGTGCAATTCTCAAGACAGTTTGCTTCAGGGTCTGCTCCCAAAAGGACAAGATCACGCCAGTTTTGGCTCCCTCTACTTTTGCAGACTCCTGTAACATTTTCCCAGCAAATTTCGCATCCTCAGACAACCCCACATGCCTTTAAACCACATGCCAGGGCATGCAAAACACCCACTCAATTTCTTGCTGTAAAACCACCATGCAAGTGGTCTTGCAACACAACCCTCACATTATTTTAAATGCATAGAACTAAGGAAAACGGTTAATCATTTTATCTCAGGATCACAGGACCCAGAGGATGCTCTGGCCATGAGCAGCACATAGTATGAACACACGCAGTGCAGTCTGCTGCAAAGGAGACACACTAATGCACATATAAACCCCTCTGGTCCACTGGACAAGCACACTGCACAGGAGAGATGGGTTTGACTTTGTGGATGCAAACCACATGCTAAGAGAAGAGGATAAGGACTGCAGGACAAACTGAACTTCCAGTCAAAAAGGCAGATGTGCATAGTCTTGAGAGAGCTGAAATAAAGTAAGATATTCTAATAAGACAGTTAATGAGACTGAAGAAGACTTGGAATCTGTACAAACGGTAAAGCATTTATGGTTTTTATAGAAAAACTATATTGCACTTTCAAGAAGAATTTAAATTAAATTAAATTGCCATGAATTAAAAATCCTAATGTTCACTGTAAGCAACTCCCTAACTCACAAAAAAACCCTCAGTTGCTATAATTGGGTAAAATATACCACGTTCCTTTCTTCCCCAAAATGACACTTTAAAGTGGCACTGTAAAAACTGAAAAACAAAACATACACCTCAATTTCAGCTACTTCAGTAAGCTACAAAATAGACTTTATTTTAATAGGTGTTTTTACTCCTTGGAATAATTTCTTTTCCTATTTTCAAGAGTTCACCAAGAACAACATGATTAAACTGCTCAACCTGAAATGTCTTTAGTTTATTTTTAAATAAAAAACAGGGTTTAGATCCTGAATAAGTTATCTCTAAGAGATGAAGCAAAGCTAGCATTAGTACCTCAAGAAATATTTCTGACTTCAGCATGACAGGTGTGATCCTCTAAGTGGATCCAGATAATCCACTAAGTCTTTTTTTATCTAGCCTCCACAATTCTCTGTATTTTGTGATTCATGTTATTTTCATACAATATGATTTTTTTTTCAGATTTATCCTTCTGCAAGTTTTTACGAGAAAGATTAATAGCAACTGCAACAGAAAAATTACCTTGATGTCATATATAATCCTTTATCATTTCATCATCATCAAAATCTCAATGCTTTGTCCATCTTTCTTTTCTGCATCAACTTATTTCACTTGTTCCTATTAAGGTCATTATATTCACCCTATTACTACTAATCTTTTCTTTGTAAATAGCCACACCTATTTTAATCCAAAATGGTGTGGTAAGCATTTGATTCTTTGTGGAAGTAGACATGTAATTAGGTTAATCTGCGCTATCTTTTCATGTGAGCTGATTGTTTCTTTACTATGGACATATTTCTTATAACAGCAATAAGCTTGCCAGACTGCTTGGAGGCAAATCAGGAGCAATTTACCAAGCATGTAGCTACTATGAGCTGAAATCTTGACATAATAGCAAGCTGTGTATAGCCACTCCTACCTGCTAGTTATTACTCATGTTAGCTTTTTACTGACACGTTAAATTTCAACCGCACCTTTCTTTCACAAACAAGTACTTTCATTCAACTCAGCTACATCTGTGACACATAGCTGATCTTCAGCAAAGCATACAGGAATCTAAACGCAGAATGCAGTGCACAAGTCTTTGACAGTAGCAACTGAATTACCTGCACAAAGTCCAAGAACGTCAGTGGAAGCAAATCATCCAAGTGGCCAATATCTTTGGAGAAACGATTTAAGATTCTTCCTATAGAAACAGGGTTGAAAAGAAAAGCAAAAGGAAAGTAAATATAATTCCTGAAAAGATCCATGATCAAAAACAATTAAAAGGAAACAGCTGGACTCTAAAAATAAAAAGACAATTTTGGAAACCCCCATGAAGGGAAACTTCACTGCAACATATTTTGAAGAAGAACAGTTTTTTACAAATGCCTTCTACCCAAATATAAAACCTGTACCTAAACAGCTAGAAAAAAATTTAAATGGGCTTTGAAGATAAGATTTCAACAGAATTTAACACGTGAAAACACACATGCTTTATATGCTTAACATGTGCAGGTAAAGGTTTATAGTTCAGACAACTTAATGCAAGTTTCATCAAGCAACATCAGCCAGAATCTGCTCCTATCCTTGACTGAAACTCACTAGTGCATGCATGTCTCAAATAGATCATAGTTGATCTGACTGATCTTTCTTAGCATTTCTGTTCTCACCCCTCAACATTATACATGCATTCAAATTGCAAGCATTCCTAAAATAAAATCTGAGATAGATTTGCATTCATGCAGCCTTACATTTATACTTATTCAAAACCTAGACAATACTGATCTTTATTAAAGCTAATAAAATGATTTTTAATCTGCTGTCAGTGAAGCATTTACATTTCTCTATTTTCCCAAGTTCTGCTGGAGTGAAAAAAATCAGTTCTAGCAAGACTTCTTTAATAATTAAAGTCACAGCACTGCCACCCATAAGTGGATTAGTATCTTTCTCTATTAATCAGTATCTCTACTCACCAGGAAAGAAACGAAACCAGAGGTGGGAATCTGGCCATTTCTAAGGTGTGTGATGCCCACACATGTATTCACAATGCTTTTTTATCTGCATATATCTTGATTCAATTATACTTTTAACTGGTACAAACATATTCAGTGCACTGGCAACGAGAGACTTTTTTTTTTTTTCTTTTTCAAAGATGCTCATTAAACTGAAAGCAGTTAAGTTTAAAGTTTCCATGGAGTGCGCTGGAGACGTAATTTAAAGATAAGAGATACTGAAGTAAACTTCTGTAGCAACTATCATGCTAGTTTTCTGCTTACAGGCTCTTCTTCATTCATTTCTTTTTTAAGGGAATTTCTGTTCCACACCAAACAATACAGAAAACAGCCTCTCCTCGGGTCTGGGACATGACTCCGAAGAGAGATACTGGTTGCAAAGAGCTTGTTCTGCAGTACTTTACTATTCAAGGCAGTTACTCAAGGTGGTCAACAGCAGAATTCATTTTGTTTTTAGGCTTTGCACACAGAGAGGAAAGGCATACAGCAGCACAAGACTCAGAAAAATCTCATCTTTTGCTACTGGGAATAGCATGTGGGGATGTTCTCTTTCACTTGTATAGATACATCAGAAGGAAGTCCAAGGCAATTTTTTTTTAAACTTTCTTTTTCCCGTGATTTTATTACATGGAGACTGGTCATAGAAGAGTGATCAAGCACATGCTGCATACATGCTGTAGCTAAGGCTTCTTAATATCCTTAAATATCACATTCTAGGTTATTTTCAAATGAACCAAGACTTCGCTAGCCAGAAGAAAATCATTCAAAAGAGGTTAAAAGCTTCCTGTTGATAGGGCTTTCCTTAGCGGTGTGTCCAGGAAGGGCAGATAAGGGAAACTAGGTGGAATAACAGATTGGGTTCAGGGTATTAGAAATCTGTTCACAGCTTTGTCACTTGCCTTCTGAGTGACTTCACTTTATTTTACAGAGCAAGGAGCACAGCAAGGAGAGGTGACACTGCTAAGCCCCTCCATAAAAAGGAGTGAGACCCACCAACAACAAGCTGTACACAAGGGCAAAGGATTATTCCCATAGCGAACAAACCCCACCTTAATTCAGCCTGAGAACCACCCTTTGCCTTTTAATCCCAAGTAAGTTTTATTTGTAGTGGTTTCAGACTTACATAAGAAGCCACTGTGCAAAGGCCATCCCATGTGACACTGCCAGGGGGCAGCAAGGTCACTCAGGCTGGCTACTTTTCCATGGCCACAGCAAGGTCAGCCCAATGCTGGCACCTCCAGGGATCGAGCAGTGTCTGCACATTAAGAGGGACTGTGGCAACGCTCTCCTCCTCTTCCAGTGAAGTTCTTTGAACAATGTGGTCATGAAAGAAAACTTAGCTCACCCAGGCTGTCCCCAGCCACCCATGGTTTCACTGTCTCTTCCATGTTACCACCAACTGCTCCAGTTCCCAAAGGTAATCACACTGCTAATTAATTGACAAAACTATTTTTTTTCAACTGCCTTATGAAATTGTTAAGTATAACAATGTTTCTACAGCCTCTGTTTTGACAGTTCTGTGAGCTGCCACTAGGAAAGTGGAAATTAATCTGATGTTATCAATAAAACATGAAAACATCTTTTAATCTGCCTAATCCTCTTTAAAATGTAAATATAGTAATTCTGTAAAATGACACTGACTAAAATTTCAGTGAGCAAAAGAAGTGGCATATGAAAAAGACAAACCTTGACAACTGCAACCTTTCACAGTCCACCTAATACAATTAAACAGTGGCAACATGAATCAGCTGCTTCCCAAATAAACATTCAAGTGAATTTCTGGTAGCAGCACTTCATTTTTTTTGAATTTTTAAATTACTGAAAAATTAGTCTATTTAGTGTTTGCACATAGAAATTCTGGAAAATGACACCTGAAGTCATTAAGACCAGGAAAATCCTTTGCTTATTGCTAAGAGGTCTGTATCTCCCTCCTGTACGGTTTATCCAGTGACCATTAATGCTTTCCTACAGCTAAAGGCAAGCGACGAACCCGCAAGCCTTAGCCTTATTTTTGTCATTGCTGGTTTTCAATTCTATTACCTCAGAGACAGTAGAAGAGAAAATACAAGTCTGGAGATGTATTTCAGATCCCGTTCACACAGGTGCAACTGAACTGGCATCTTACACAGCACGTCCTACACAGAAGGAAGCTACAGTAACCCTCTAAAGCAAGCAAGTTCCTTCACCATATAGCAGGGACAGCAATACACCTCAAAGCCAAAGTGTTATGCTTTGGAAATACCCACAAAATGCCCCACAGCCACTACAGTATTGCGTCCAAAGCAATTGCTTCATTTATAAGGATATCTACAAGTACATGAGGTCTATTTCACAAGGTATGAAGTAACAACTGTTTCCACTTACTGGAAGCACAGTAAATCAGTGACTTGCTTATGCATTATTAAGCATGCACGAGAAAACATTCCAGATATAGAAGTTAAAGTACCTATTTGGAGTCAGGACTCAAAATGCTTACAGTTATGACTACAGTTTCTACAAGCATTTCCAAACCTAATTTTTGAGAATGGTTCTTCAGACTATAGAAACTGTTGCACCTGCTATTCAAGAAGGGCAAGAGCTGCACAATTTACCTGCCCCCTCACTCTGAAAACTACATTTACTCTCTAAAACCTGTAAATCCTTCTCTCCTAAACTTACAGACTATCAACATTACCTTCCCACCATAGTTCGTATTTCCAAAATCCCAAACTCCTTTAGTAAGCATCTCTGAGATACAGATACATGCCAAGAAACAATAATTCATAGATCAGTCCACTATATCCAACTCACAAAAATTTTTAAGCTTCTTTAATACCTATATCCTTTGCTTATCCCAGTGAGGAGCTGCAAAGCAAAAAGAAAATACTACATCTAAAACTTGTAAGTCAAATTTCATGAAACCACTAACAAGAAGTCTTTCAAGAAATCAAGAATAAAGTATGCCAATGTTACAACAGCATCCAAAGAGGTGAATGGTATCTGCTATTTCAACCACTCAGGCTTCCACATGGTGTGCAGTGTTAGTAGCAAGCTGCAGAAGGGGACGTGCTCTCTTCAGCAGTCTTATGTTTGTTTTTACATCAAATAACTTAATCAGAACACACACTGTTGTTAGATTTCTTCCGAAGTAATTAAATAACTATTCAATGCCAATTAATCACAGTTAAATAAGGGTCTGTCACCAAAGTGCTATGTACACATTTCAGACTATTTAATGGTCAAATACTTGGCAGTATCAAAGTTAAACAATGATTCATTAAACCTCCTCCCCTACACAATAGTTAGGCTAAACTTGAAGTGAAAGAATCAAACCTCTTTGTCCTCCATGAAAAAGACATCAAACCTCAGTATGTGATAGTCTTTTCTTCCTCACTCTGTAAACTGCTTTAATTGCAGGAATCAGAATGTGTTCAGGTGCTACAAACCCACTTTGCTTCTGCAGGTGCCTACTGATACTTTGGAATAGATGTTCAAACCTATCATACAAATAATGAAAACACTTGACTGTGCCACACCTTTTTAAAATGTTTATACATACTTTATCATGAAAGAAATATAATCCAAACTGAATCAACATTCAATATGTAAACACCTGAAAAGGATTTTTTTTTAAACAAGAAACTAGGATCCTCCACTGTAACAGCCAAATGCCATCCATAGTATTCAGTGTTGTGCAACCTAAATTCCAAGGACCCTAAGGGCAACAGTACATCATTTCTAAATGTATTTGGCATTTCTAGTATACTTTGTTGGCCAGGGCATTCACTGAAATACTTCTGTGTAACACAATAGAGTAGACACATTGATCTTCTATACCTTGCAATGAGTTTATAAAACCTTTATACCCACTTTGCTTCATCACGCATTGCAGAAATACTTCAGTCATCACTTCTCTAGTTCACTGATCTGCCTCTTTGGAAAAGAAAAAGGGTTTAAGAAAAGGGCCTTCTACAGACAGGAATATTTTGCCAGTTGTGTGTGCATGTGTGTGTGCAAGGGTGCACACTCTTGGGATGTTTTTCCCTCAGATCAGGCTAATCCTCAGTGCAGGCAATTGTAATTGCATCACACTTTTTATTTCAATATGCAAATGTTATTAATAAATACTGCTTTGCATAGTAACCTGAAGTCCTCCACAGCAATAGGCCTAAATATCCATATCCATGTACTGCATTTACCAGGGGAAAAAAATATTCAAAATCTTTTAAGCTACTCTGAAACAGCGAAGCTAGAACACCCTCACTGCCCAGGCTCCATGGAGAAAAAGTTACATTCTCTTCCACTCCTTGCTGCAAACTCACAGAAACCTGTCTAAAGGTAACCTGTAAGTGCTAAGAATGGATTCAAGAAGTTACACACAAATGACAAGTACTTAGTCATTTACATGTAACCAAACATAAGCAACCCCAACTGGGATTGCACACGTGCCTGAAGGCAGTCATGCCACAGAGATGCTCGCCTGGGCTAGGACAGACTAAGAAGCCCCTCATGTCCCTCACCCCACTGGCATTGTGGCACCACTCTGGTCACCACGGCTGGGTGCCACCGCTGCCTGCAACAGCCAGGGCGCACCACGGGCTTCCTGACCCCAAAGACAGGAATTGTGCACTCCAACAGTCCCAATTACAGCTTGGAAAATCAAAGTCCTTTTAAATGGATGCCTGGTAGCAAAATAATGCTCTCAAGTGTACGTGTGGCAATAAAAGCACACTCAAGTAGGAATAGAAGAAATAGCTGTACAGAACAGGGTATATTTAAATGCCCATCCATTTAACTGCATTGAACATGCTTCCCATTCTGTCCGTGGTACAAACTGGCAGCTCCCCACATATCTTGCTGTTAAGCTATGGCATTCAGCAACTGATAAGCCTTTACTCATGCTCAGTTCACACACACACACAGAAAAAAGAAAAAAAAAAGGTACTGCAACTACAAACTACAATCAGCCTGCCGTTTCATCAAAGCAATGACAAAGTGGACTGTCCGTATCAAATGCTGGCAGGAAGCAGACATTACATCAACCTTGTAAAATACAACTATGAAATCAACAAAATAATTAAAGATGGATTACCGACTTTGAAAGGAATTGTAAGTTTGTGAAATATTTCTTCAGAAAGAAATCTGGAAATGCATCTCCTGCATAGCTGTCAATTACTGATCTACTCTGGCTTTTCTTCTATATTTCTACAAAGAAACGTCAAAAGGTCTGTTATCTTTTTTTAATATATGTTTAGCACCACATGTCCACACAAACTGCCATATACAGCATTGCTGTCTTCCCCACAGGCATCCTATAAATATAAATAAGAAATTCTACCCCATTTTTTTCTTTAGCAGCCTGAAACTGATAGGAATATTATCACTTTCTTAGACATTTGCAAATAGGCACAGTGGTGCTGGGCCAAAATATGCTGAGATCATAATATCCATTTATCTAAGCTGCCAGCATGTAATGAATTCAGGTGGGATGCCTTCTATCCAAATTAATTTACTACTTGAAAAGGACTTTTTACACAAATGCTGTCAAACAAGAAAACAGTTAGGAAATGAGAAGAAAACGTGAATACTGTGTTTGATCTTATTTTTAAGTGTAGGATTTAAAGAAAGAAAAATAACTATGATAAAGATAAGAATGGAAAACAGGCTTCTTTGGAAATAAATTTTTATTTTTACTGCTGATGTACACATCTACATTACCTAGTATGAATACATTGATCCTAACTGTACAGTTGTTTCTGGAGCTTTCTAGTCCATACATACTATTGACTGGAATTACCCTGCTGTGGCAAACCAAAACAGGTCAATGCTCTATACAATTTTTTAAATCTCTTTGGTAATTTATGTGGTAGAGTTGATTTGCTCTTTTTCCTGGGTGTACTCAGAAGAGCACGTGTACTAACACCTGCTATCACCACACATCTTATCTCCTCACATAAGATACAATGTAGAAATTATATCTAAACCCTCCATTAAAAACAGAAGCACACAAAGGAAAAACCTCTTGATTGTGTGGAGGATGGGGGGAAGTATACTTTCCTTCTTTCTGAAATCGCTTTCTTAGCAAATCTCAAAATACCTTCTGCATCCTACCTGCCTTTCCGATTGGATCTCACTACCAATTAACTAAGTTGGTTACAATTCCAGATGTAACAGCATTTACAAAACAGAATTTAACTTTGGTGCTGTATTATACTTGCTAACAAAGCAATCCCTTTTAAAAAACTATGCTAGAGCTGAGGTAATATATTCATTAGCAATTTTCTAATTATTGATCCCTGCAATAATACCCTGTAACTGATTGTGAAAGGAAGGTTCAAAATCATTTAAAAGTACAAACTTCTGGCAATATATAAAGGTTTTATCCTAGAACCTGTGTACAAAACTACATCTCTGCTTCATAATTAGAATGACAATGGAAGAAAACACCTGCACCCCCTCAATTCCTGGAGTAGTATCAAACTTCTAATATGTAATCCTGTGATGAAGACTGCCAGAACAGTTCTAACCATTCTAGAAGCTAAGCTCTGGATATCCTCTCTGTTTCTTTTTTCAACTTGTTCACTGAAGCTATTTTAAGTTATCCTCAGTTTAATGAAAAAATTCCACATTTAAACATACTGAAACAAAAAACCCCACAACCTAAAAGGAAGCCACCAAATCTAATGTAGTACCAAAATACAGCAGAACTTAATTTCTGCTGTATACTTCAACATAAGCAACATGATTTTTAAGTCCCATTTTTAAGGGACACAGTCCAACTGAAAAAAAAAAAAAAAGTATTTCTACAGAGGAGGGGGGTACAGGAGAGTTCCAACTGGCCTCCTTACTCTTTCAGAAGGGAAAAAAACTTAAAATTGGTAACCATTTGCAACTTCTTATCAACTAGCTTTTAAAAAGATGTCAAGTTACACACTACTGACAAAATTATCTGTTGATTTACGCCACCTTCTTTTTCTTTTTCATATATAAAGTTACCAAATTCAACTTCTCACCACAATGCACAACGTCTGTATAATAGAAACCTGAAATGTTATCTACAAAATGTAGTCTTATACTGACTTTCTACTAGCAAGATTATGAATTTAATTCTTCACTAAAATATTTAACCACAAATGCACCCACTTTTGAAAAAGCACTTACATAGTCTAGCTCTTTGTGCTGCAAATCCAATCTGGGCTGCAAATATGTCCGAAGTGCTGTTTTGCTAGAGGAGGGGCTTACAAAAAATTAAACAGAATACTACAAATCAGGATGGACTGAAATATCTGAAGAGTATTTTGTTACTGGAATATTTACATGACAAGAGAAAAACAGCTGTTAGAGCTACTTTTATATTTGGGAACTATATAAAAATATACATCAATGCAAGAATTAAAATAAAAATGGAAATATATGTCACCTTCCTGGTAAGGTTTTTCCAACAACAAAAAAGGAGTTTTCCTATGCTATTTATACTAACAAGACTTGAATCAGAATAGGCTTTAAATACTGCATGCCAGAAAATACTGGGGTTGATCTCACATGAGCTCACAAATCTGCTCATATTTGTTGCTTTTCTTACCATTCTATCTCCTAAAGATAATTCTCATAATAAGAATTGTAATTTCCAACATTTCAATGTTTTTCTCTCCCTCCTCCCTTTTTTTAAATTGTTGTTGAAGCTAGAGGGGCTCAATAGTCACTCCAGTCTAAAATGTTAATGAGGAAGTAGGACATTACTGAATAGAAAGCATTTGACTCCTGAAATCTTAGTTGAAACTGCTATCTGGTTATCACTGCTATATGGTTATCATTCCAAAACCAAGTATTACGCCATATTTTACCAATCTTATATATTCAGATCCCCATTCATCTTCTTCCTTTTTTTGAAACCATGAAAGAGAATGAGACAGAGAATTCAGTTTTTTCTCTTTAGAAGTCTATAGGGACTGAATTCTATAGGTGCTGTCTTGGGACAGTCAAGACTTCTGGCCTCTACCTAGCCCACCCATTCTGAGGATAAAGCCTCTGGACAGGCCAAACAGCAGAGGCATTTCCCATCTTCATTTGACTCTGAGGCTTGGCATGCTCCTTCAGTTTGATCATTAATTTCTCTTTAGCTCCAGTTTCTTTTTCTTTCTCTCTTCCTCTGGAATACATGATTGTTTGGAAAGGAGGGATTCTCTCTAAAATTCATTCATGATATACCTGTGTAGTGATTCCTGAAATACATTTTCCTTTTTAACTACTCTTACTATAAAAAAGCCACTGGGAATCAGAAAAGATTTATTAAAAAACCACATGGGTTTGGCTATCCAGAATATGCAATGGATGACACCGGATAATTTTCAGTGGATTTTTTCCTGCCTCACATGCAATGTCATTACTACAGAACTCAAGAGAAATTCTATCAGAAAGCTCACTTACTCTGCTGTAAAAATAATCTAAGAATTCCCTTGGGTAATTTGCTCTGTGTTAAAGAACTCACACCCCACACCCTCATGCCCCATGAAAATAAATATTTTGCTTCAATTTAGGACTTTTTAAACCATATGTTGGAGAAAAGTCACATAACATTTGGAAACAAGTATATTCACAACTTAGGTACCATTCACAAAATAAGATATTGGGAAACCTAGCATCCTGTTTAGAAAGGTACAGCCAAGCCCAGGGGTCAGGACTTACAAGAGAGGCAGAGGGCGGGCAGAAATCCATGGGAATGTGTTATTTTTACCAGTCATGGAGAATACACCAAAGGTGGGTCACCCACCTCTCCAGCAGGCATGTTAATTCTCCACCAAAGGCACTTCAGGTGTAGGTCTCCTTCAGTCCTTGCTCTTGAAGCTACTCATCTTTTGGAAAACTCAGTAAGAAAGTATGGCACCAGAAGAAGGCAAGTGGGTGCGTGCCTGAAGGCTACAGCAATCAGCATGGGAGAGACTACAGCTGGAATGAAATCCTTTGGGTTTTTTGGGGGGCCTAATTTAGGGCATGGAATGAATCCTTTCCAGTGGAGCAAGCTGGAGGTATGACTTCACCTACTCTTCTGTTTTGTGACTGGCACCAAATTCCACTTGCAAATCTTGCCTGAGAAACAACCAAAAATCTTTTGTCTCAGAAAAGGGGAAGGCAACCACAACCCAAGAGTTTTATTCTAGTAAGTGTTGTCCAAAAGAATATACATATGGTCTGACAATGCATTTCCTTGGGCCATTGGCTTCTTGAGAAAAAAATATCACTATAAAGTAAACTTCTTTTCAGCCTAAACTATAATTAACAACACTTAAATGAAATCAAATGAGAAAAAAAAAAACAAATACAACTTCTTCTCTACTGTATACTTTATTCATTACATTAAAAGAAAGACATTTTAATAATTACATTATTAAATGCTAAGCATTTTGAAAAGTTATACTGCAGTGCCTTTGACTCTACTGTACACTACTACTGGGCAACTATTTGAAAGCTTCATCTCAGAAACAAAAAAGAAAAATATGCTAGGAATAAGCACCTACAAATGAGAAGTAGCTGCTGACCACACTAAAACATTAGTAGTGCATAAATCAAAACCAAAGAACCGTTAAGGTTTATGTATAAATATACCTTAAATAAATCCCCATAGATTTTTTTGACAGATGAACGCTAGA
>WEIT01021188.1:454-15887 GCA_013389985.1 Dryoscopus gambensis
CCTCCGGGGATCGAGGTGTTGCGTGGGAACCTACAGATGGGGCCCGGCGCTGCTGGGGGACGTCGGTGACCGCCTGGCCCCCGCTCCTGTCTCCTCCCTTGAGGGGAGTTCGCTCGGCTCCAGCTGTGTCCACTCGGCTCTGCCCTTTTCGGGACCCACGAGTGGCCGTGTCCGGAGGCATGGAGTGCCCCACGCCTGCCGGGCGCATGTGCTCCCACCTCTGCAGGGACACCCTGGCGCTGGCAGAGCTGGGGGGCTCCCGGAAAGTTTGGGGTTTCCCGCCCTGCTTCTGCCCCATGGGGCTTTAGGGTTGGGTGACACTTGATCGTGTTCTTTTCATGTGGAGAGGGACGGGCTTGGGCTGCCCCAGCTCCCGCCCTTCTCTGCAGCTCCCCATGGACCCCAGGCCCTGCTTGCTTTCACCCCTCACTGCGCCCAGCTTCCGGCTGACAGGAGGGGGCTGCCGAGCCCCCCGGCTCTCAGCCTGGTGCCCAGGACCATTCTCCAGCTAACACTCTCTCCGCAGGAGTGCCTGCACTGCATTGCCCTATCTACCAGCCACAGCAGCGCCTGGATCCCGCTCCCGGTCCTGCTGCGCCGGGAGAAGGCTGACTTCTACGGTAGGCAGCCGACGTTGTTCCTCCCTTCCCATGTGCCTGAGCACCGTGTGCCACCACACAGGCTGTGCCAGGGACAGCGAGAGCTCCAGGTGGCCGCCCAACCTGTTGTCATGGGTGGCATGGAGAAAAACAGGCGGCAGCTGAGGTGTACTGGGGGTCCGCGTGCTGCTCGCTCCTCACTGCCCCATCCTCTCTCTTGCAGATCCGTGGCGGGACTAGCATGGGAGAAGCCTTCCCTGGGCATGGGCAGCGCTAAGGAGCCCGAGGGGCTGCAGGTGCTGAGCCGCCAGGCCGGGGCTGAGGACATCTGCGAGCCCAGTGCCAGCTCCCCTGGCTGCCCAGTGGCAGGCGAGTGCCTGCCCGGCTCCGGCTGTGCTGCGGGAGCTCGTGCCATGAGGACCTGCTGTGCGGCCGAGCCAGAGTCCCAGGGCACCAAGGCCAGCTCAGTGGCAGAGAAGAAGGTGCCATCACCAGCAGGACCAGCTCCTGGCACACTTCTCCAGGACACCAGTACAGAGCAGAGTGTGGCAGTAGCAACAGGGAGCTGCGGGGGACCAAGTGGTGCTGCCCCTGCCTGTGGTCCCACAGGGATGGGGGTCCCCAACACCCAGAAGGAGGATGCAGCCCCCACTTCCCCCGTGCCCAATCCCTGCCTCCAGGCAACCAGCAAGGACATGGGGAGCACGCCGGCTGTTGCCAAACATGTGGCATTTGTGGAACCCACTGCAGGCACCGGGACTGCTGAGCTTCCAAGCCAGGAGCAGCTCCAGGACGGCAAAGGGACATCCCTGGGTGCTGCTCCCCAGACAAAGAGCAGTGAGGCTCCCAAGAACCCCCAGGGAGGCGCAGCAGACCCCTCCAGCACCAGCACTGTGGGGATTGGAGGTCAAAGTGAGGCAGGACCAAGCTCCACTGCTCTGGGCCAGGGTGAAGCTGAGGGGAGCTCAGCCCGGGATGTGGGTGCTGGGAGCAGCCAGCAGTCCCAAACAGCCAAGCAGCTCTTTGAATCCTACTCCTTTGAAGTGACCCCTCCCCAGGACGCTGGGACACAAGACATGGGGACGCAAGTGGACAGCCGTGTGTCCCTGGTGTCGGTGGCCTTAAGCCCCATGAGCCCCCCATGCGGGGCTGCTGCCTTCACTTTCCCCAAGAGAGAGATGGCCTCTGCAGCCCCACGCCTGGAGCCCTCCAAGAAGGACGCGGAGATGCAGGTGTCCATGCCCGTGGAGACCCGCTCAGTGGCCACTGGGCCGATGACACCAGTGGCCAAGTCCCCGCAGACCTCGTATCCAGAGGTGCAGGTGAAGGGGACGGTGCCGGAGGTGGTGGAGGAGGAGCCTCCGGAGCCCATCCGGGAGGTGAGCTGGGATGAGAAGGGGATGACGTGGGAGGTGTATGGGGCCTCCATGGAGGTGGAGGTCCTGGGCATGGCCATCCAAAAGCACCTGGAGAAGCAGATTGAGGAACACGGGCGGCAGGTGGTGGTGACCCCGCAGAGCACCCGCACCGGCTCCGTCAAGGGAGGGCCCCGCAAAGGCGAGGCCAAGAGGCAGCCCAGTGTCTTCCGGGCTCTGCTGCAGAACGTCCGGCGGCCCCGGTGCTGCTCCCGCGCCGGCCCTGCCATGGAGTGAGTCACTGCCCATGCCGGCAGGGCGGGGCTGCCTCGGGGCTTCTCAGAAAAGGTGGGGATGGGTCCCTGCCCCGGCATCCTGAGACACCCGGTGCCAGTGTGCAGGGCTGTGGTGGTGATGGAGCACCGCACACTGGGACAAGGTATCTCCTTTTCTGGGGTCCTCCCTGTCAGCCTGGGGTTCTCCCATGAGTGTAGCCCCATGGAGGTGCCCTGGGACGTGAGACTGGTGGCCTGTCTCTGTGCTTGGTGGCTTTTTTCAGCACGAGGAAGCACGTGGCTCCTTCCAGATGGAGGCAGCTGCTCCTGTGCGTCTCCTGCCTGTGGCACAGGTCTGAAGATGGCTCAGGGTGGGTGCTGCTGGCTGCCCTGAGCTCTGGAACCCTAAGCAGCAGCATCACTTCCCGTGCTTGAGAGACACTGGTGCATCACCCTTGCCGCTGCTTTGCCTGCCCAGGGCTTGGCCACACACCAACAAGCCCGTGGCCGTGCATGCGTGGGTCCCCACGGCAGGCACCAGTCCCCCCACAGCCCTGTCCTCTCTGCCCCGCTGCCGTGTTATGGATGCCCTGGAGCTGGGAGGATGTGGCCACACAGGGCACCAGGACAGATCTCAAATGGGAGAGACAGGGGCCAACCACGTGTGTGATGGAGAGCTGCTCGTCCCTGTCACCATGGCTGGAGGTGCTTGGGGAGTCTGTCCCCACGGCCCCCAGCCTGACCTGCCTGGAAGCAGCACATCCTCTCCCCGGCTGGTGGTGGGCATGAAGCCTGCCCTGCTTCCAGGCCTGTCCAGCTGCCCCAGTGGTGACGGAAGGGCCCCATGTGCTGGGGACACGGGGACGTGTCCTGTTGGCCCCGCTGGCTGCTCTTCTCCACCGGCAGCTGGAGACGCGAGGACTGCAAAACGCTGCCACTTTTTACAGNTGGAGACGGGAGGACTGCAAACCGCTGCCACTTTTTACAGCTGGGGTTTTACAGGGTGGGGGGGGAGGGGAGCTTTTATTGAACTGTGTTTGCATTTTTGGAGCTTTTTAAGAGACACTTTCAGCCATGAGCGTCCTGCCTGGAGCCACCTGCTCTGCGGTGGCCTGTGGGGCTGAGACCATCTTTTCAAACACTGTTCCTACGTTGCCTGTGCTCTGCTAGGCTGAAGAGCGTTGGGAGTGAAGGGTCAGTCTGCAGGGGGGTGAACATCCCTGTGGTCGGGCCAACATCCCTGTGGCTGGCAGCACCTCAGTGTCCTGCCAAGACGTGGATCTCGGCCCCTAGAGCTTGGCCCCATACAGAGGTCCAGCCCCACAGTGCCACAGCAAGGGGGGCCCAGGCCAGTGTCCAGCACCTGATGGGCAGGAGGCTGCAAACAAGGGGTGCTTGGGGAGCTGCACCATCCCGTCTGGGCAGAAGTGCAGGAGGGCTTGAGGTGCCAGAGTCACCACTGCAGCCGTTTTCCCTCGTTAAGGGTAAAGTCTTGCCCACCTAAACCCACACTGTACATCCTGGGCTGGTTTTATCCCTGTGGGGCTGCAAAGGGCTTGCTGAAGTGCCAGCTGGCAGCCAGGGCCGTGGCAAGTGCCTCCTCTGTGCTGCGGCACTCACCGGGACCTGGCTCTGCTCAGTGCCTTGGGCTGTGGGAGCGGTGCCACGGCCGTGCCAGGAAGACCAGGAGCCCTGGGGCATCCCCCTGCCACCCTGCCCCAGGCTGTGCTCACCTCCAGCCCCGCACTGCCAGGCTGTGGCACACCAGCGCTGCAGCTTCATCACCTGTTTTCTTCTTTTATTCCTCTTCATTTCTTTTGGGGGGGCCGGGGGGAGGAAGGGGCGGGAGGACCAATCTGTCAGTGTGGATGTTGGGTAATAAAACCTTGCACAAACCTCTTCGCCGGGGCTGCCTGCACCTCCGTCCCCTGGGGTGGAGAGGGTCCTGGGGACAAGGCGCCAGGCTGAGCCCCACAGTGACACCTCCCCTCTGGCACCAGCTGGCCCAAAACCAGCACTTCGTGCTGGGAGAGATAACTCCAAGCTGACTGAGCCCACCAGGCAGATGGGGACACTGTGACCCCCATGGAACACTTTTATTGCCAGACGCTGAACATATCACCACCAAAGCAGCTGCCCGAGTCCCGCTCTGGTCCCGCTGCACCCCGTGAGCCCACTCACAAGTCCGTGGTGGTGAAGGTGGTGTTGAGGTACGCTGTTTTGGTGGGCTCCTTCAGGTTCAGGGCAGCCACCAGCACCTCCTTGTCAGTGGGCTCTGTTGGCCGCATTTTGACCTGCTGCAGGAGGAGAGCGTGGTCAGAAGGGATGGGGACACAGATGTAGGGCAGGGCACCCATCCTCCCCAGGAGCTGAGGGCTGTTGAGGGGTGCAGAGTGAAGGACACAAGGGGTCCGTGAGGCCCTGGGGACTACAGCAGAGAGGAGGATGCAGGGTGCTCTGTCAGGACTCCCAGCTGCCAGGCACTGGCAGCTCTTTGCACACTTACCTCGACCTCAAAGTCGTCATCCGCTGGTGCATTTACTGTATTTTCATCCAGGGAATTCATGCTGTGGAGAGTGGAGGGTGGGAGGTAGAAGAGACCCAGGCACTGGAGAAATGAGGTGTAGTGTGACAGCCTGTGGCCTTTGGGACCTGCCCACAAAGCTCACCTGGTCACAGAGATGGAGTCCTCGTGGAAGCCCAGGTCGTGGGAGGGATCGAGCGGGTGGTTCAGCATGGGGTTGGCCCTGGTGAGGGATGGGTGGCAGGTAAGTACTGCCCCTTGGGGGGCTGCAGCCCCTGGATGCGCAGACATGCCTGGTCTCTCCCCACCTGCTGCAGGGAGCCCGCCACTCACCCCTCAGCATTGTACTGGTTGGTCCCGGGGATGCCAGGTCCCTGCTGTGCTGTGGCAGGGTTGAATGTCGTGGCCACCTTCAGAGCCTTCATCGCACTCAGCTTCCTCTTGTAGCTGCGAAGCCCAGGGATGGGGTGGGTGAGAGGGGCAGNCCAAAACCAGGGTCATGATGAGTATGAAGATGAGCAGGAATGCTGCCAATCCTGCGATGATGCCAATCAGCTCCATCTCCTTGGTGGGCTTTGTCACCTCCCCGGGGCCCTGGCACAGAGCAGGGGTGAGGGCACAGTTCCAGCCAGTGGAATCCCCCCCCAGCCAGCATAAAAGGGGTTGTTGCCCTCTCCCTGTGCCCCGTGCCTGGCCCCACTCACAATGACAGCCAGGCCCAGTTTCACCAGCTCAGCCAAGCCCACCGGGTCGGACTGTATGACTCTGCCAAGGAAAGCGGAGGTGTGAGCAGCTGGGCTGCTTCCAGCACGTGGCAGTGCCCGTGCACAGCCCCAGCACCCACATGCTCAGGTCATTGACGTCCAGGGCAGTGCCATTGCTGTACACGAAGTAGGCCTCCATCACTGACTTGGCATGCACCCTGCAGAATCAGAGAGAGGGGGGGAGTGCTGTGCTGGGGTGCAGGGCATGGTGCCCTGCCCCAGGGTGACACCCTTGATGCCACCACCATGTTCCCTTCCCCACCGCCACTCACTGGGTGTCACGGGTGTCCTCCATCCTTTGGATGCCCACTATGTGGACTGCTGCCTTGGTCACGGTGATCAGGGTCCTAGAAACAAGAGAGATGGGGCAAGCTGGGCTGGACAACCTGCTGTTCTGCTTCACAGGAAGCAGAGGGACCCCCTGAAGCTCCCTCCTCTGGTGGGGACCTGCTTGGCCCACCCTGTTCACAGTCCGTGAAGCTGAGAGACACAGCCAGTGGGTCCAGCTGTGCACACCTAGCCCCAGCCCCGCACCCCTTACAATTTAATCTTTTCGGAGTTACTCTGGACTTCTTCCACCGTTGACACGAACTGGAGCTGAACGCGGTAGCTCTGATCCACCGTGAAGATCTGCGTGTGGGGAGCAGGGGTGAGCGGGGCTGGGCCGGGTGTGTGGCGGCCTGGGCGGGGGCGTGGGGCTGACACTCACAGTCAGCACAGTCTGTGCTCTGTGCACCGGTTCCTCACCGTCCTGAGCCTCCACCGTCACCTTGTACTGCCCCTTCAGTGATTCATCAAGGTTGCTGGCCACCCTGTGAGGACAGGGACATCAGCGATCCCACTGGGCTGCACTGGATGTCCCCAGGATGGCACTGCCATCCCTCAAGCTCCATGCTACCTCCATGTCCAGGCAGGACTCCAGACAGGCTTTATCCCCTTTCCAGCCCATGCTGGCCCTGCAGCAGGCAGGAGCTGAGCTGCATCCCCCCACCCTGGCCCAGACCCATGGCCTCACTGGATATTCCCGATGTAGGTGCCCTTGTCGACCGTTCTCGACACCTTGAAGAGGTTCTTGAAGGGCCGACTGACCCCACTGTCCTCCACAAGCACCACACTGACGATGGAGAAGGTGATGATTCCCCCCTGCCCTGAGTCAGCATCTGTGGCCTGCAGGGACAGATTGTGGCAGGAGCACGGGTGGGAAAGGCCCCTGCCTGCCCATGGTGGGGACAGGTGAATGAGGCTCCACGGACTGACAGATACCGGCAGGCGGCTCCTCACCTTCACAGTAGCCACTTGCAAGTCCACACGAGAGATTTCAGGGACAACCACTGCCAGGGACAGACGGATGGTGCAGTCATGCTGGTGAGCAGCCAGACTTGCTGCAGACCCCATGCCCACACAGCCCCAGGGTTCCAAGCACCCCCTGCTGCCAGGGGCCCCACAGCCTTCATGGAAAGCACTGAGTAGCCCCAGCCTGGCCCCGCCACTGCTCACAGCCCTGCCCCAGGCTCAGGGAAGATCCTTGCTGCTGGTGAGCGTGGCAGGGCATGTGTGGGTGCAGCGAGGAGCCCACGCGATGTGCCAACCCCAGCTGCTCACCAAAAGTCTCTGAGATGGCCTCGAAGACAGGCGTGTTGTCATTCACATCAATAATGATGATCCTCAGGGTTTCTGCAAATGTCCCAAAAGCAGAGCTCTGATCACCAACAGAGCAGCCCTGCAGCACCATCCTCTGCTTTCTATAGGAGCCCTGTCCTCCCAGCAGTCTCAGGCAAAAAGAGCTGGGGACATCCTCCCTCCGTAGCCAAACCACCCAGCTCCCGCCCTGCTGCCCACAGCTTCTCGTGGGAGGTGGGAGAGGCAGGTCCCACCACCTGCCGTGCCCAGTGGTGGTGGGAGGAGCGGGCAGCGGGGGCCGTACCGTTCTGGCTGTAGCGGTTGCCCTTCTCAGTGTACAGGTCCTCAGCCCGCAGCGTGAGCAGGACCCTGTCACACACCTCGTAGTCGATGTCCGAGCTGTTCACCAGCACCGAGCCGTTGGGTGCCAGCACGAACCAGTCCCAGCACACGTCCCCAGCACTGCTGTCCCCCTTGAAGCAGGTGACTGCCAGCTCCTCGAAGACCACCGAGTGGTTGGTGTCAGGGTCGAAGGCGTTCAGCGTGTGGACCAGACCCTGCTGCGTCCCATTCTCAGCCACCGACACGTCCTGCAGAGAGTCTGGCAGGATGGTGGGGGACTCATCATTGACATCTAGGATGTGGACAGTCACTGAGACATTGGCCTTGTCCCCTGCGTTGTCTGCGGCCGTGTTCTCTGCCAGCACTGTCAAGGTGAAGAACTTCTGCTGCAGGGTGTCATAGTCCAGGGACATGTCAGGGTCTACGGACAGCTGCCCGCTGTAGTTCCCTGGCCCCAGGCGGGATGAGCGGACCAAGAAGTTGCTGGAGCCGCTGCCCCTTTCAAGTCGGAATGAAATGCGGGAATTGATCTCTGTCCGGTCAGCATCTGTGGCATTCACCTCGCCCACGAAGGACCCTGCAGGTGGAGACAGACACTAAGTGGGCAGTGGGCACTGACTCAGGGTCACCGCTGCTCCCACAAACCTGGCCATGCAACTTCTACCTGGAGAGTCTTCAAAGACTGAGAACTCATAGGACTGGTTGAGGAACACGGGAATGTTGTCATTCAGGTCCTACAGGAGACAAAGCCCGTGGCTGTAGCCATTCCAGGAAACAGGATTCCCCACAGCCGGCTGGGGACAGGAGTGTGGGCACCTGCCTGCCCACAGGCAGGAGCTACACAAGCCCTCTCCTGCCTCCCTGCATCAGCTATTCACTCTGCCCCCACAGAAAGCCTGGAGACACAGCACCTCTGCCACAGCCGGGGATTCCACATCCCCGCCCTGCCCATCCATCTCAGTTCCAAGCCCCAGCCTGCCCCAGCATGTCCCTGCTTGTGCCCAGGGCTCACCCCCACGGTGATGGTGACGTTCACCGTGGTGTTCAGCTGTGGCTCGCCGTGGTCATACACCACCACCGCCACCACCATCTGTCCACGCTCATCTTCCAAGGCCTCGCGGTCCAGCGGCTCCTTGCTGTGCATCTCACCTGCGTCTGCATTGATGGTAAAGTTGTTGCTGAACAGTCCTGGCAAGATCTTGTAGCCCAGTTTGCTGTTGAGGCTGCCAGGCTCATCGTTGTCGATGGCCTGAAAAGGTCAGCATTTGGAACAGGGCAGTCAGGCACCTTGGGGACAGTCCCTCCTCTCTGATAGCCCTGGCAGCCCCTCCACCCTCTGTTGGTACATACCTTGATCTGGGTACTAACGTTCTGCCCCTCTTCCACCGAGATGAAGTAGGAGCCAATGATGATGGGCTCCATGTCATTGGCATCCAGCACGGTGATCTCCAGCCCTGTAGTGCCCACCTGGTTGCCGCCATCCTTGGCCTGAAGGTTGGCGTAGTAGATGGAGCGAGTCTCCCGGTCCAGCAAGCTCCCGTTGTGCACCAGCAGGGCCCCAGTTGTGGCGTTCACGGTGAAGGTTTCACGGCTGTGGCATACACAGAGCCATCACCGGGGCTCAGGTCTGGAGCCCCCTCGCCAGGATGATGCCCTGGTTGTGGCTGGCTCTGCCCTCACGTACATGCTCTCCGGGAGCAGCTGGTAGGTGATCTGGCCCAGGACACCGCTGTCTGGATCATAGGCCTAAAAGACAGAAAGAAGCATCTGGTCAATCTGTTTCAGCCCTCAAAGCAGTGATGAGTCTGGAGCAGTGGCTGCTGGCAATGAGCACCCCAAAACTGTGGCCGTGATATGCCAGGGGTCCCACCCTTGAGCACCCACTGGCCCTGACTCCTTCCTATGTGCATGAAGAGATCAGTGCCCTCAGCACAAGCTGTACTAGAAGCGCCAGGTGTACCCAGCGCCCTGCTTGGGGATGTAAGTTGTGCCGACTCCCTGCTCTGTGCCTGACCGTGATGTTTTGGGAGATGATGGTGCCATTAGGGCTGTTCTCCACCACACTCAGGTTGTAGGTGCTCTGGGGGAACTCAGGGATGTGGTCATTGGTGTCGATGAGGTCGATGGTCACGGTGGCCGTGGAGCAGCAGTCTCTGGGGTTCCCCGTGTCATTAGCAACGATCTGCAGGATTGAGAATGGACTGTGTCTCACATAGGTCCCCAAACATCAGAGAGATCTGTCACACTCCAGCCCAGCTCCCCTGCACCAAAGAAGCTGCCAGGGCAGAGCCCTGATCTGCTTTGGCTCCTGGAAATAAAAGGGCCATGTCGCCACTGTGCCCCAATGCATGTAGGAAGCAGGAACTGCCCCCACAGAGCAGGCCAGCCCTGCAAGTCCCACCTGCACCACCATGACATGGCTTATCTCGTAGTCCACTAAGGATGAGTGTTGCACCAGGATCTGGACTTCCCCTGAGCCCACAATAGTTGTGGGGAACACAGAGAAGGCGGCAGCATTTGGACCCTGCAGGCTCAGCTCAAAACTGCTGTTGATGCCCTGCCACAGAGGGACAAGAATGAGGGTGAGTGGTGCAGCCAGGACAGACACCTGCACCACAGCCCAGCCCCTGGACAGGCTCCTACCTTATCTGGGTCGTGGGCAATGATGTTGAGGTTGGACACAGGCAGTCTGGAGGAGGAGTGCTCCATGATGTTGCCCATGAAGTTGTTCTGGGCACTGGCAGAGAAGTTGCAGTTGGACAGGGAGCAGTTGTAGAACTGGGGCTTGTTGTCATTGACATCAGTCACCAAGACTGTCACCAGGGTGCTGGTCTGGGCCTCCTTGCCATAGATATCCGGGTGCTTCTCACGTGCCTGGGCGGGAGGAGAGAGCAGGTTGGAGGGGCCCAGGGAGAGGAAGAGGATGGGGTTCCTCTTGTTACCTCCCACTCACCGTGACTTCCAGCAGCACTTCGTCGCTTGGCAGCTGCTCGCGGTCCAGGGGCTCACTCACAGTGATGGTGCCCGTTGTGACATTGATAACAAAGGGAACACTGGCATCTAGGACAAGGGGACAGCAGGAACCAGTTGCAGCCACCAGGAAAGGCAGGCCTGACCCTCTCTCTGCCAGCAGGTCAGGCTGGCAGAGCCTGGGTGCCCGGAACCAGTTTCCAGGGTCCCCCTTGCTGCCTGAGCACCCCTCCTGCTCATCCCACCGTGCCATCCCATTCTGCCCCATCACTCACTGGTGATGTTGTAGAAGATTTCATCATTCACCCCTGTGTCTCGGTCCATGGCGGTGACAGTCAGCACAGTGGTGCCCTGTGGGGAGATGGCCATCAGAGCAGGATCTGTGACATCTCCAACTGCCCACAGGCCTGGTGGCCCAGACACTGCAGGGCATCAGAGCCCCCAGGGAGGGCCAGGGGCAGGGCCATGACACTGGGGCAGGCAGGCTCCTGACCAGGTCACAGTTCTCAGGCACAGAGCCCGAGTAGGGCTCATTGAGGAACCGTGGGTCCAGGTTGGCCACGTCTTCAACAGTCAGGGACAGGTAGTTAAAGCTCTGCTGGACGATCCAATTGTTGTGCAGCAATCCCCCACTGTCCTGAGGAGCAAAGCACCTGTCAGTCCCACAGCCCCCTTACCTGGCAGCCCTGCACCCCCAGCCTGGCTGGTCCTCACCTTGGCGAGGATCTTGATCTGGTAGAATGTGTTGGTGGCATAGTCCAGTGAGCCATTGAGCACCACACTCCCGTTGGGCAGGATGTAGAAGAGCTGGTGATTCTTTGCGTTGTCTGGGGTTACCTGAGCAGGGGACATCAGCCTGTGCCACCAAGGCAAGGAGCAGAGGTGTCTCAGCAGAGATGGGGGCTCAATCCCCATCCTTCTGCCAGGCTTGGCCCCTGGGGACCCCCTACAACCTGGCTCATCCCCGGCCTGCAGCTGTTCAGCACCTCGCACCCATTGCCCAGTGGGCCCTGATCCAAAACCTCCCCACTCCCCCAGAGACACGGGGCTGCCCTGGCTGTGTCCCCCAGCACCTGAACCCCACAGGGGTGGCCCAGGGTCGGAGTTTGGGTACGGTATGGCCCACTCCACAATGCTCTGTGCTCACCTCCTCGATGCCGTAGATGACTTTGGAGGCATTCCCAGTGTCGCTGTCGTTGGCAAACACGGTGTAGATGATGCTGTGCAGGCTCGTGTTCTGGGCACACAGGAGGGTGGTGGTGGCAGAGCAGGGGGCTGATGCCGGGCCAGGACCCTGCCAGTCCTGCCCCGGGATGTCCTGGCCGTGCAGGGCTGCAAGCACTGCCCAATGCCATGGGACACACAGGGATGAGCTGCTGCCCTTGCTCAGGGCAGGCAAAGCCTGGACCCCCTCGCTGCCCTCCCTGGGGCTCCCTGGGAGCAGGGGCTGCACCCCAGCCCTGGAGCTGCTGGATGGGGGTCGGACTCAGCCCCACACCCCATCTACACCTTGATCCGGTGTCACCCTGTCCTGGGCTGAGTGGTAGCTTGGGCACACCCTGAACAGAAACACAGTGCAAGGGCAGAGTCCCAGCCACATTCCAGCGCCTCAGGGTGACGCCGAGGCTCCCACTGGGAATTGCCCCGGCACAGAGTGCTCCCAGGTGCTGACTGCACCCTCGATGACCCCATGCCCAGGCACACTGTCACCACACGCCCAGGTGTGGGGTCACACCGTTCCCAGCCCGTTGTTGTTGCAGTGCTGGCACACCCATGCCACAGGAGCCACCCGGCACCCCTGCCCTGCTGCCCGTGGGGGCTGGGAGGTCCCAGGAAGGTACCTCGGGGACGAAGGCGTTATACGGCAGGAACTGGAATACCGGGGCGTTGTCATTACGGTCCTCCACGATGATGATGATTTTTTGAGGGACCTACCAGGTGTCAGAGAGGGCACAGGATGGGTGTGGGAGATGGCGGCCAGCAGAGCTGGGTGCAGTTCTGGCACTCCATGCCCACCCTGGCCAGCCAGCATCCCCCACCCACCTCCAACTGCCTTCCCACTGAGCCTTGTCCGTGGCCCTGGCTAGGACCCTGCTCCCTTCCTACTGCAGCCACCCAGCCCTTGCCCCAGCACTCACCTCATTATTTACACCATCAGACACTCTGGCGATGATGGTGAGCCTGGCCTGGAGCTGAGGGGACACAAGGCAGGACTTGGTCAGGGCCAAGGTGGAGCTCAATCCTTGGATGGCTGAGCCCCAGCCTCTGTGTAGGATGCTCCTCCCAGACAGCTCTCCCTCCAGGAGTTTTGGGGCCAGGGAGTGACCCACAGGCTCTGCCCTCCATCCCCATACCCCCAGACTCCCACTCAGGCAGGGACATCTGCCCCCATCCTCTGCCCACACCTCGCGGTCCAGGGAGCTCCTCAGTGTCACGTTGCCTGATTTGGAGTCGACAGAGAAGTAGAAGGCGTCTGTCCCTCCAATTTGGTAGGTGAGAGGGTCGTTGTCTAGGTCATAAGCCTTCAGCTGGAAAGCAAGCTGGTCTGGGGGCACAGGCAGTGTCAGCCCCTGCCCGAGAACCCCTGAGAACCCTCTGACACCCCAGGCGCTTCTTGAGACCGCCCTACTCACCCAGCTCCAGGTCCTCAGGCACGTAGAAGATGGTCATGTTGAAGATGGGGACTGTGTTGCCCGAAACTACAGGGAAGAGGAGCTGAGCACCATCGCTGTGCCGGGCTCTGCCGGCAGACCCACATCTGGCAGCACCTCCTCAGCTCCCAGCCGTGGTTTGGGTCTCCAAGGGAGGCAGGGGAACCCCCCCAGCCCTCACGCCCTTGTGCTCATCCCACACCTCCAGACCACGCTTCTCTTCCAGCTGCAGCCCCCATGCTCTCCCCACTGTCCAGCCTTGCCCTGCCCTGGCTCTCCAGTGAGGTAGGCAGCTGTTTTGGGGTTGCAGCTTCCCCCAGAGAACTGAGAAAGGGTTCGGGGGGCTGAAAGCAGCTCCAACACCTCCCGCCCACCCACGCCAGATGCCAAGAAGAGTCTTTACCTGTTCCCAGGAGGAAGGGGAGCAGCACCAATGAGTGCCGTGCCATCCTGCCAGGATGCCTGTGGGCACACACCAGGGAACAAGCACCTGAGAGACTGAGGGCTGCCCCCCAAATCCCTCCTGGGGAGCAGCCACCGGGGCAGGAGAGGTGCTGCTGGGGACAGTCCCCTCTGCTGAGCTGGGCTGGTGAGCAAACGCCAGTCTCCACACCTCAGCCCTGGGCACGGGCTCCCTGAGGGGAGGACAGGATTGACCTCCAGGGAGCGGAGACTGTGGGTGTGCTCGGGGAAGCCCAGGAGCCTGTCCTGGGCATGGCTGGAGGCTCCACTGCTTGCGCCCAACAGGGCCTCCCCAAGCAGTGCCTGGAGTCCAAGAGCAATCCATGGCACGAGCACGGTGTCTCCCTCCCTGTGCCAGGGTGTGGGGGCAGCTCCACGGCTGACAGACACCCCCAGCTCCCCCTGCATGGAGCAAGGTGCCCGTGAGGGCTGGGATAGGGGCTGACATCCCTTACCTGTGGCTGTGTCCCTGGGGATGTTGCCTCTGCACTCGCATCTTGACACTGCCAGACCTTTGCCTCCTGCAGTAAACACGTTCATCAATCATTAACTGCAATTAAGGGGTGAGAAATCCCTCTCCCATCTTCCTTGTGCTCATCCCACAGCTCCCACCCAGCTCAGCTCCAGGCTCACTCCCCAAAACAAGGTCCACACGTCTCCATACTGGGTGTCATCCCCCAGGATTCAGCCACCCCAGCCTGCACCCTTGGGACCCTGGCTCCCAGAAGGGATGTGGAGCCTGCAGGGATACAGAGGGATCCCGAACCACCCCAGGAGACAGAAGAGGGGTTAGGGAAACACCCTGCATCCCCTGGGCTGGAGACACTGGGGTCCCATTAGGACAGGGGGTGGGCACTGACCTTGCGGTGTGGCCACTGGGGCGGGTGCCTGGGGCCCTCTGCACCCCCTGCCACCCACTCCCCTCCCCAGGGGCTTGGCCCAGCCTCCCTGACCTACTTCAGACCCGCTGGGGACAAGGGTGGATTGTCCAGCTCTGCTCAGGCAGAAAAGGGCTGGGAGGTGGTGGGGGGTGGGGCATGGCCAGCCTGTTGGACCCCCGCATCCGTGGCCCTATTCCCTGGGGAACCCACAGGGCCTGGATACTGGAGAAACTCTGGAGCCTGCCCAGACTCTCAGCCTGCTCTGAGGTTCCCATCTCACCCTGCATCAGAGAAGGGGCTACAGGGGACGGACTGTGACCACTCCTTAGCGAACCTCTCCAGAGCTGGTCCAGGATCACCCCAGCTCCTGCAAAGGCTGCTCCAGGACATCCTCACAGACACCCCACAGCTGCCTGGGGTTACCCCTGGAGTCCCCCAGGGCTGTCCCAGGATGCCTTCCCCGAGAGTGCTGGGGCTGGTGCTGGACACCCTTCTGCAAACTGCCCCTGGCTGTCCTGGGGCACTTCCCCACCTCCCAGGGCTGTCCCAAGACATCCACAATTTCCTGAAAGGAGGTTGTAGCCAGGTGGGAGTCGACCTCTTCTCCCTGGCAACCAGCGAAGGTTTAGGTTGGACATCAGGGAATGGGCTGCCCAGGGACGTGGTGGAGTCACCGTCCCTGGAGGTGTTTAAGGAAAGACTGGATGTGGCACTTAGTGCCATGGTCTACTGACATGGTGGTGATGGGTCATAGGTTGGGCTGCATGATCTCAGGGATCTTTTCCAACCTAATTGATTCCGTAATTCCGTGATTCCGGGATTCCGGGATCGTCCCCAACTCAGTCCAGGGTGGCGCTGATTGCGCTGCCACTCGGAGCATTACGGCCGAAGAGTTCCACCGTGCGGTTGAGCGGCGCCGCTCTTGGGCTCTTTACGGCAGGAGGCGGTGGGCGCGCCCATCGGCGCGGCGCGGGGTGGGGGGGGCAGCGC
>WEIT01021188.1:35637-51230 GCA_013389985.1 Dryoscopus gambensis
CCAGCCACAGCGGTGGGACACATTCCACCTCTCCTCCATCCCAACCCTCCAGCATTCCCATGCCAGGCTGGGGAACAGGCTATCCCTGTGCTCCCGTGTCCCTGCCCAGGGCAGGGGGTTGGAGTGAGATGTGATTTCACATTCCTTCCACCTCCAGCCATTCTGTGGTAAGCGAGCTCGGCTCCAGAGCAGGTGAGTGGAGGGGGGTGGGGAAGGAACCAGCTCCTATCCCTCTCCCTTTGGGCAGCTGATGGCACTGCTCCGCAGCCCCGGCAGGGACCAGCCTTACACTCACCTCTCACACCTTTTCCACCTCCCACTTGCTCCCAGAGCGGTGACCCAGCCCCAGCAGCTCCCTCCCTCCCAGCCTGAGCCCAGAGCCGATGCCACAGGAGGAGGCAGAGCAGCACCCCCGGCCCTGCCAGCCCCCGTGCTGGGCACGTTCTTGTCTCACACAACAGCTCCGCTGGCACAGAATCACCCGTGTGAGGCCAGAAGCTGAGTGGGAGCTTCCACACTTCTGGGAGCCACAACTCCCACAGCAGCTGACCCCTCCTCCCCGGGGCACGGGCAGAAAGCATCAGCACAGACATGCTAGAGGCAGAGTTTATTACACTACGCAGGCTAAGAACCCTGGGCAAGACCCCACACGGGTAAGAATCGAACCAGCTCTTTATCAAAAAGTTAATACTATAGTCAACCCCAGTCTCCTTTGGTCATTACAAAGCAAGAGAAATATTAAAAGAACAGTATTTATACACAGAGGGAAGCTGAAGAGAGTCTGTCCAGCCCTTTCCCCCCACCCCACTCCCAGCACGTTCCGGTGCTCGGTCTTGTGTCTCTCAGGAGCAGCAGAGTGTATCAAATCTTCACGAGATGTTGGGTTGGTTGGGGTTTTATTATTATTGTCGTCAATAAAAGCAATAATTACCAAGAGCTGCCGTTCCTGTTCCTCCCCAGGGAGGGCAGGGGGGGCAACGCCAGCTCCCCGCTCTGTGCCCGCCCGGTGCAGGGGATGGCCGTGCGCACGCACGCAGCACAGCTGGCACGGGCCCTGTGGTCTCTGATCCCTCGTTTGTACGCAGTCTTTTAAAAAAAATATTGTATTATAATAATAATATGAATTTCTCTTTCCATTTTTGTGTCTTCTGGAAAAAAAAAAAACCAACAAAAAACCAAAAATGAAACAACAAAACAAACAAAAACAAAACCAAAAAGAAGTGTCAATCGTCCGTGAGGTCCTGCACAAAGAGGACTTCCGTGTGGCTGAGTCCGGCCTCCTGCAGCGTGGGGGGGTTGGGCCACTCCTCTGTAGGGAGGCAGGGCAGGACACGGCGAGGGAAGTTGGCCTCAATCTGGAACTTCTCAGGGCTTTCTTTCAAGGAGAACAGGAAGTCGTGGATCACCTGGGAAAAAAAAGCAGAGAAATAACTGCCAGCTGGGGGAGCAGTGACACAGCCAGAGAGAATCCCTGGCATCTCGCGGGGGAAGGCTACCAAATTTGCACCATCACTGCACTGCAGACCCGAGACAGCCATTTCCTTGGCACACATGAAACTGGGCTTGGCACAGAGCAGCCGGGGAGTCCAGACACTGTCTCTGGCTCTTCCTACACCTTTACTTCACAGGGAGCAATGGAATTACAGAATGTTAAGGGTTGGAAGGGACCTTAAAGATCACCTAGTCCCACCCTGCCCTGCCATGGGCAGAGACACCTTCCAGCTTTTCAGAAGGAAAAAAAGCTTCTTCCATTTCCTCCCATCTTCTAAGCTGGTGGAACCAGGCTTCACGACACTCCTTACCAAGGAGCAGCTCTGCCTGCCAAGGCTCTCAGCAAAGGTCACCATTTGAAAAAGTCCAAGGGACATAAAGCTTTGCTGAGCCACCTGCAAGTCTCTTGACCCCCCTTGCTCTGGAAGGGCCCTCAGCTCTGCCCCAAGCTCACCGTCAGTGACTGTGTGAAGTGGAATCGCCGCTCCACTCTGGAATCGTTAGGCAGCTTGAAAATGATCTTGACGCTCTCCGGGTCGTCGGGATGTGGTTCTGGAGGAAGGCATTCCGACTTGCGCTCCTTCTCCTCCTGCAGCGTCTGCAAGGCAAGGAGCGAGCAGGAGCAATGGCCGTGCACCGAGCTGACCTTTGGGCCCGTCCCTGCAGCACAGCTGCTCCAGGAGCCTCAAAGGACGCTCAAGCCCAAGCAGGACAAGCAATTCCCGGTGCAGGCCAGGCGTCCCACAGTACTCTGCAGCCTCTCTGCAACCCCTCTGCTCTCACCTGCCGCCGCCTCTCCTCTGCCAGTTTTTGCTGCTGCACTTCCTCCTCTTTCTTCTTCTTCCTCTCCCGTTCCTCCTTCTTCTTGCGCTCCTTTTCCTGGTCCGCACGCAAGGATGCCAGATATGCCTCGTCCTGCTGCTGCCTCAGGACTTGGGTTTGGTTCCTCTCTTCCCTGCGCACGAGTGGGAAGCGGTCAGGGCTAGGGGGCCCTGAAGTGAGGGGGTGGCAGGCTGAGGGCAGACCCGGGGGTGCAGGGACAGCCTCCAACTCATAGCAGCACACAGCAGGTAATGCCTTGAGGTAGCCCAAGCTCCCAAAAGGCCGAGCCAGGTCCCCACAGTCCCTCACACACAAACTGCTTCCCAAGGGTGGGTGGAACTGAACTTAAGAGGCTTCTGAACCCCTGCAGCTTGACAGAGCTGACAGCACAAAAACAGTGCCCAGGATTCCTGTCTCATATTTGAGACTCTTCCTGGTTTTATCTCTTTCAGGTAGTTCCTTGGACATTTCAGAAACCAGAACAGAGTGTGGGGCAGAGGAGGGACAGACAGAAGGTCAGAAGGTGGGATCCTGTTTTGGACACAACCTGTACATCCCCAGCCAGGGACTTGTGAGGCCCCACCAGAAAGCACGCAATCACCAGCTGTCCTGCCTGCAATGCCTTTGCTCCCACTTGGATCCTACTGGCTCTTGTCCAAGCTTTCCCTGCAAAGCTCCAGCATGCCAAGGGTGTGCTCCAATTGCAGAGAACAGAGTACTCACATCCACCTTTCAGTGGTGGGACTGTGTGTGCAACACATCTGGCTACAGGGTGGCCTGAATTTATGGACTGATGATTCCCCTGGTAAGAGGAGAGCCCGCGGGCTGTGTTACACAACAGGAGGTGCTGAGCTGTGCGCCTGCACACGGTGTCTGCAGGGAGGAAGGGCACAGAGCAGAGCCTGCCTCGACAAGGTCTGTGTTACTGGAGCTCTGGTCCCGCCCTACCTTTCCAGGCGCTCGGACACCAGGTATGTCTGGTTGGCATCCATGATGAACATCAGCTGATTGATGAGGTCATCAGCCTGGATGAGGCCTTCCAGCCGCCCAACCACGGTCATCCTGCGGTCCTTGAGCATGATCACGGCCAGGAACGGGTACGTGTTCTCCCGCAGAGCCTGGGACACTGCAACAGGCACAAACGTCACTGCCCCGTCCTCAAGGGCCACCCAAGAGGTACAGCACAAATGCTTCTCATCACTGAGGGCCAAGGAAAGCACCTTCCCTGGACATTCCCTCTTCCAAGGCAGAAAAAGCCTCAGACTCCATTTTGAAAATTAAACCCTATAAGTCAGCAAAGGGAGGAAATGGCCTTGGAGCACAGAGACTGATGGGAAAAAACAAGCTTAGAAGTAACCAAAAAAGGCCCTTTAACTCAAGCAGGAAGGAAGTAAATGGCTCTGAATGTCCATTCAAAATGGGACAAAGCCATGGGTTTACATGGCAGGAAGAGAAACACAGGACAAGCACAAGGAAACACTTGCTCAGGTGATTAGGGATGGTTGGACTCTGGAAGAAACTGTCACGGGGGAGATGGCAGTATGCCCATGTTGAACATTTCTGAACAAATTTTGGTTGGTTTTGCTGGAGGCAGGCTCTGTTTGAAGCCGGGAACAGAGCAGATTAGGGGCTTAAGTTACTCTTCGTATATGGCTGCTGATCCCCTCCTTAAAACACGCATGGCACATCATGCAACTTGGAGCCATTGTTACCAGGGGAGCCCTCCAAACAAAATCAGAGCAGCTCAAGGATTAAATGGAAGGCCATGATCCCTTCCAGCTCTGCTTTGCAGGCTGTGACTCCAAAGCATTGCAGCAGTAATACAGGAATAAGTCCAAGACTGTCACCTCACAGAGCTGTTCTCTCAAGTTGCCAATAACTGGGAGCAGAACTATGGAGCCAAGAGGGACGCAAATTCAACAAATTTCCTGAGCATGAAACAGAAATAGTGGAAACAACAGAGGAGGCATGAACAGAACTTTGGGAAAAGGCTCCACTTGCAGCAAAACCTCACTAAAATGCTGTCTGGCCAGGTATCGACAGCTCTCAAACACTCTGGGGGCTTTTGAGGAGACACAGAGACTGGGTGTGGATTAGGATGACCATCTCAAAAAGAATGCACCTAACCAGTCCTTCCTGGCCTCAGGCTTCACGAGCCAGTGTTAAGGACACATCTAGTAGGATACTTGTTTCTGCACTCAGTTTATCCCCAGCACACGCCCACCAGCTCCCACTGACAAGGCACTGAAAGCAGCCTGAATGCCCACAGCAATGGGCACAGAACTACGACTGCTGAGAACACACAGAACGGCGGAGATGAGGGTCAGAATGTATCTCCCTGGTGTCCAAACCTTTTGAGATATCCCAGGAAACCAACACATGTATTTCCCCATGCAATCCTGAAATCTCTTGTCTACTTGCACTGAACAGGACAGAGTGTTTCACATGTGTAAATTGGTCAAGGAGCATCTGGCTTGTTCCAGAGACAGGAGGGGACAGGTAAAGCCCAGGAGGGACACACTCACCTCTGTATCCCTCTGGTTTATTGGTTGAGCAAGCCCAGAAGAGCATTCTAGTGTTGATGAGGGTGATGACCTCAGGTGCACACAGTGTATTGCTGGGGGATGAGAAGAGACCACGTGAGGGAAGCTGCATTTCAAGCACAGAGAAAACTATTTGGGAAACTCTCCTACCTACCGGCAGAACTCATCTGTGTCTTGGTGGTCATCTCCATGAAGATAAACCAACAGGAAGCGCAGCTCCCGCTTGGCATCGTTCAGTGCCTTGGCATAAGAGCAGAGGAGGTAAAGTTACAGGGTCTCTGGGGCAAGGGGAAAGCAGCACCCACAAGGCTTGTGTGACCCAGGCCATTACTCTGCCCCTAGAGTGGTTTTAGGGAAGCAGCAGTGGAGGATGAACCTGTCAGACCTTCTAAATAAGCCTTTATTTAAGAGGGCTACAATGGTGTTCTTTCATATCCTCTCAGGATGTGGCTTTGGAGAACACTGAACTCAGAGTGAAACCGGGTAGGCAGTGACATGGATTGACACCCCAGCTGCTTGCCAGACTCAGCTGGCAGTGAAAAAACTCCTTCACCCCTCTGACTCACAGCGGCCAAGGCTGAGCTTTCCACTCCAGCCTGCACAGGACACAACCTTCAGACCACACCAAATGAAAATTCTATTAAAACAGGTAATAAATAATGCTGCAGCCCCCTAAAAACCAGACAATAAAGAAAAAAGTCCCTCCCTTTCCACATCTACAGTGTCTGGATTCCACCCACCCAAGAGCATTTTTAACAAGACCACAGGATAAGTGCACAATATGCTCCCTGTTTTACTGGCACTGTATTTTGGTAGCCTAACCATTCCAGGATTATTTCAGTTTGGATTCCAGGAATGACAGAGGAGCCTAAAAGAGCTGCAGAGGCGGTGAGCTCCATCACTGTGCAGTGTGGAGCAGACAGGGACTCGACACTTTTTTCCCAGGCACTTGGGAAGCAGTGCTGATCCAACTGCCTGATGAGATGCACTGCAGGAGACCCTTCCCTTGGCCAGGCTGAGAGAAGCTGTGGAAGAGGCAGAGTCCATGGGGACATCCCTCTCCTACAGAGAGCCCCCTCAGATTTGATACATGGAACACACCTCCCACAATTTCTTAGGGGCTCCCTCTCAATTTTGAGGCCCTGCACTGTTGTGAAGTTGCATTGTGATAGAAGCCCAGGCAGTTAATCCCAATTTGGTGAACAGAAGGACAGGCTCTGGCACAGCACACCAGTTTGTAAAAACAAAGGCAGGATTACAAAGAAAAGCTGTCGGCTACAGAGTCACACAGACGGTCGAGGAACAGCCAGAGCAGCTTTGCTTTCCAACTTTGCAGGCTTGGCAAATCATCAAGCCTGGCAGACACTGGCTTCCCAATACACTTGTTCACTAGCTCTCCATTATCCTGTTAAGAGAGTTTGAGGACAAACGCTGGGCTTGTAGATGAAAAGCAATTTTGCCATGTAGGCCCTGATACCGTGTGGCAATATCCCCTCTCTCCACCTCCCCAGGATCTCTGCACCAACACGTGACACTGACCTGGCTGTAAGTTCCCTGGTAGAAGACAGGGTGTGTCCTCCCATATTTTTCCTCAAACATATGAATAAACGAAATAATGTCACCCACTGGGTCAGTGACCCGACTACGAGGATCAGGGCGTATAAAACGCAGAGCAAACCTAGGAAGGAAGCAAAGGACACTGGAAATTCAGCTCACTGACTTCCTGAAGAACAGGTGTTTTCACAGACAGTCACTGGGATTCATAAAGAGGAAAAAAGTCACAGCTGAGACCCTTGAACATTTATAATCTGGACCTAAACTGACACCTGCTCCAAACGGATACCACTGCCAAAGAACCAACTCCCAAGCAAGTATCATCTCATGCCAGGCATCAGTAAGGATCCGGATTCTGTGTGATTAAACAGCTTCAGCTTCCTCTGAAGCATCAGGCATAAGCCACACCAGAACTAGGAGGTTTGAGGAATTTAGTCAAAGACAGGCTGTTAAAAGCCACACAGTTTTGCCCAGATAACTTTGAAAACTGTATTTCTGCCAATCCAGAACTAACGATTCCAATGTACAAAGAGCTGCAGAAGGTGAACATTACACTAGGAGTCCTATGAAACTGTCATTCCTCTGAAGCTTTCTAAAAAAGGTCCACTGCAAGGCAGACAGCAGTGTTGTTTAGGTCTACCGATGCACAGAAGATACACTGAATTTTGGAAACTTCTTTAACGGAGAAAAAAAGTAATACAACAGGGAAAACTGCCAAACCAGTGCAGATGGCAGGACTGCTGGCTATTTACCACCCTTACCATTCCCTTTTCCCTCTGTCAGCGTGGTAAGGAGACAAGAAGAATTAGTGCTTTGGGGCAGTAAAGGGAGAAGAGGCAACAGACACCAAAGGGAACAAAGCAGATGTGTTTACAGTTTGGGTTTTGGCAAGTACCATCCAGGAATTAGGGCAGGTTAACCTGCAGCCCAGCCCAATGGGACACGATTCTGATGTTTGCCCAAGAATACCAAACAGTTGGACACTGTTTTGCAACCCCTTTGTGTGGCACTCAGACTGTAAAGCTGCGTGGAGGTAGAGCTCCAATTAAACACTTCATTTACAGAGCTGCAAGGTGCTCTTCTTCTCTAGAATAAGATTTATTTCTTACTAAACAGCATAGGAACTTTACAAGGCTACAGATAATGCCAGTTAAACAAACAAATGGAAGACTGCCATGAGGCTTAAAGATCTAAGTGACAGAAATCCAGCCAAATCTGAGCTAGTGTGTTCCCTGATGCAGTCAGTAAGTGAGTCAGCACAAACAAGGACTTACCTAAATATGTCAAGTAACGTGTAATAGGTAAATCGGAATGGAAGCATTATGAAGTAGTAACCCCATCCTAACAGGCCCTGCAATCACAAATAAGGAATTAGAACAGTCTCCACCCCTGCTGCAGCAAAGTGTCCACCAACACCATGCACCCAGGGACGTGTGGGGTATCAGTGCTCCAAGCACAGGAAAAAAACCCTCAGTGATAGCTCCTGGCTTCAGACACGTCAAATCAAATGTGACCAACGTTGCTCATCCAGAATTCAATGTGACACATCTGAAAACTGGTCTCACTGACTGTTCAAGCAGCAATGCTTTTGCTCCGTGCTAATTTTCTTAACTATACAAAGATATTAACAGCACCGAGTCTAACAGGTGCTCGTTCAAATTCTTTTGTGAAACATTAATGAAAGTAGTTGATACTGTATTCTAGTTAATACACATTTAAAGGGGGCTCTAAAAAGAAAACATTATCACTGCCACGTGGAGGGGACAGTCCTTTGCTCCAATTCAACTGATCAAAAGGCTTTACTACAAGCAAGACAGTCTATGACAAAAAAAATGTCCTCATACCGTGAATCACATCATGGAGAAAATCTCCACAGCAGTAACAGAAACTGAAGGAATAGCTCTACATTTTGTTTTCGTAAGATAAAATACTTAGAGAAAGGAGATAACAGCACGCAAAGAAAATTTCTTTCCCTGCTTGCAAGTTCTGTGTTCATAGAGGGTCAGCCAAGAAGCAGGACAAAATCCAAGTAAGATAACTTGCCCTTGGCTGTGGCCTTGAGACAACGTAGCTGTAGATCCTGTGGTCAGCTGTATTGACCTGCAACGGCCGCAGTGGAGGAGGATTAAAGACACTTGGGACACCCTCTTGCTCATTCAGTCGGTCCTGCACAGCTGCCTTTGACACAAGAAAGAGCAAAGGGACGTTTCAGGAATTTTACGGCTTTTATACTTTGGACACTGACAGTGGGTATTACTTGTCCACAGCCCCGGAGCCCTGGATAAGCACAATTCCTGACAAACAGCAACCACCAGTGCTCTTTTCCATGTGGAAAGCCTTCTCCATGGCAGCGAGCACACAGGCTCCACGGGAGGCCACACCATGTGCCAGTCAAGGGATTGTTCACAGCCATAATGACTCTGCTGTGCTTGGCTGAAACCAGCTCTCCAGACGTGTGGAGATACAGCTCTAAAGAGCTGCTTGGGTAAATCCAGGGGCGGACAGATTATTCTTACTGCTAGGGTCCCCCCTTCCCACAGAGGGCTGCATTTAATCCAGGTACTTGGAAATCGCTACAAATCTCATTTTCAGTGGTACCTCTATGTTCCAGTTGTGCTGCTCCAGTGTGTGGCGACATTGGTCCATGGACTCTATGCCAGTCAAGTCCTAAAGAAGGAGGATAAAAGCAGATGAGTGCCAAGAAGCGTTGCATTTTTACTGTTCTTTACAACACGCGAGCACGTGATGGGATTTACCACAACACATTATCACAATGCCCATTTTTTAAGTGCCCTGCTCTGAGTTTAAGAGCAGAGCGACCTGAGCCAACCCAAACCCATAAACACACAGAAGGCCTCAAACAGGCCTTTGCACTCTTCCAGCACCAGCCAACTCTCAGTGTGCCCAAGGTCTGCCACTACAACAGCACCCAGCACAGTCAAGGGTTTAACACTGTACTGCCCACAGGCTTCACTCTGAAAAGATGTGCCTGGCCAATGCCCTCAAACATCACCTCAAACTCAAAATACAGACGAAGTATTTCTGAAAACTCAAGATGGTTGTTACTCCACTCACTGCGAGCATAAACTGAAACTAAAACCAAAATGAGCCAGGCATTACTGAAGGTGATGTTCCCAGCATCAAAGGGGAAGTAAAAAAAGTATAGTAAACAGTGTAGTAAAAAAAGCAGGAACAGACCAACACAGGGCCCGGAACAGAAAACAGCTCAAACACAGTGGCAAACCTCAAAGCCACTGGGCATATTTTAACCTTGTGCCAATCAGCATTTCCGCACAGCAGATCAAACAATTGTGTCTGTTATTACAGGAAGCCACATCAATATCTCCTGAACAGAGACAAACGTTTGCTGAAGGGAACATCCCTGTCACTGTGCCACAAACACACCTCTCCCCGCTGCGCTCGCCTTAAGGTCTGAGCAGACACTTTCCTTGCTTCCTTGAAAAGCCCCTGCCACACTCCTGACAGGCTGACCACTTAAGAATGCACTGAATTGTTTTTTTTACTGGAGAAGGATGGTGCATGTACTCCCCTCCCTGCCCCCATTCACACATTCCACATGCCATTTCCACCCGAGTAACAAACACTGGGGACAAATGCCCTATTCAGTCTCTGGGCTTGGTTCAAACTTCTGTCTTGGCTTCTTTCTCATGAAGTCTCCAGATCACCACCTTCTCTCCAATCTACTGGGCAAAAATCACTGTTTCATTCTGCTGCACAGAACCAATCAGACTGTTTAAAGCATTGTGACTGCAGGAGCTCAGAAAAAAAACCACTTCAAGTCGCTGTTCAGTGGTGTATAAATATTTATTAAAAAGTAAGTCTGCAGCAAGCCTTGCAAGGGAACGCTGCAGAATTGGATTTCATAGAGGAAATAAAGCTCAGTGAACTCAGCTGCTGCTGCTAGAATACCTTGGATTATCACACAGTTTCATCATTTAATGCTTTAGTTTTGCTATCTTTCTTTAAAGATGTGCTTCACGGAGTAAAATTTAGGTTTTGTATTCTGACTTTATTTTTTATTTATTTTGCATTCTGACTTTATTTTTTTAACCTGAACTCCTACAGCAGGCACTTCATTGTCTTTTTAGAAGGACATCATAAAAGGCATGGCAATCTACTCAATTAATTGATTTTACAGTGGAGTCACAATGTGTTTATTCCAAAGCCTTGAAAGACTTCTGATTACCATTCCTCAACACCCTGGAAATTCTGCTGGTGTTTACAAAGTTTACAAGATACAGAAACTCATTCACACCTTCGTCTCTAAATGCCTGGATTATTTCTGAGCACTAAGAACATCACTGAGCATTCCCTCTTTTTTAAATCATGCAAAATGCTTCTGCAGTTTTAGGTCAGAAAGCAGCAGAACTATCAACAAGCATTTAATGAGCACTGAATCACTGCAGCATTTGCAAGACCTCCTGAGCTCCAGAGACACACCAGAGCCAGCCAGCTTCACCCTTCCTGAGCACCACCACAGTGCCAGGCAGCTCCAGTCACTTCTCGGTGTTCTACACGAGCTCTCCTGGGAGGTCAATTTCCCTTCTTTTTTTTCTTTTCCTTAGCATCTTAATTCAGCTGCTCTCAACTCAAACCAGAAGCAACAAAACCACTCCAAGCAGCCCAGGGCCAAGCGCTCCCCCCACTCGTCTGATCAGCGAGGCCACACTGTCAAACACTGCGGGAACAAACTGCCTGTGCAAAGGCAGCTTTTAAAACTCAACACCTCGCTGGCTGTTACTCTGATGAGCTCCACTGCGCACACCACAGCTCCAAGATGTTCTGGGAGACACACCAGGGTTCGGAACGACCCGCACCCGATGTAAGGAATGGCAGGACCACGGTTCAACTGCCACTTCACACAACTCTTGCTGGCAAACATCGATACTGGTCATTATCAGCCCCAGGACATTCGTATGGCCTCTGCTTCACCAAATCATGGAAACCGATCAGAAACTTGAAGTATCACATCATTTCCACTGCCCCACTCACAGCATTTCTGGGGAACCTTGTTCAGCTGCAAGCTGTTAAGCATGTGGCACATGAGCACATTCTTAGTACCATCAGGGCTAAGAGAATAACCAGCGTCTTCAAACCTTGCTGCTCGGATCCTCCTCACTGTGGTCTCTTTTTAGCTGCCTTTAGGAGCATGTATCTTACAGACATAGTAAGTAGTTAAAATTAGTCCCATTAAACCAGCACTCTCAAACCTTCAAATAAATCCAAGCTCAACACAGTGGCTAATATTTCGAAAACAAAATATTAAAGTCCGCAAACGCCAGGAAAATTCAATACTGCCTTCTCAACCACCACACAAAGCGAGAGTGTTATTGTAAAGCATAATGAAGCTTTTGCTGGAGGTAATTATTTATATCTCTCACCTTTGAGACTGCTCAGAATCTTCTCAATACTGAAGTAGTGGAAAGTACAATTCCATGCTTCAAAAGCAGAAGGAATACCCCTGAGTGGACAAAGGTTGTAAGCTGGACTTACGAAACCGTTGCCTCTGCAGATACGCTCCGATGTTGAAACACAGCACGAGAGATGCAAATCCACAGGACTAACTGGCACTGCTCTTACTTCCCAACCCACTGCCAAATTCCAGAGAATTATGTTTCCAAGGGTAAAGAACATCTGAGCTCTAACTGGAAAAAAGCCTTAACCAAGAGTTTCTTACTGCATATTACAGCAAATGCCTTTCTGAGGGTTTTGATCGATACACTGAGTGGGAAACATGCCTGGAGTTTCACGTTTCCTCCTTGCCCTAAATCAGAGCCATATCCAGCCCAGAGCATTGTTTTCCCCAGCTGAAGTCAGAGATGGTATAATGAGTGCCAACTCCTTTGCAAATAACACTCCATTACTCTACATTAGCATATTACAATATCAGACATCAGCCCAAGTGTAATGGGCACAGATCAATAACCAGATCCTACAAAGGCCGCTCTTCTGTTTCTTCCATCTCCCAAATGAATCATATCTCCACAGCTTTCCTAAACTGTTCACATCAAACTTCTCTCCCCAAATGTCAGGACAGCGAGATCTCGACAGATGAAAAATTTAGATGCTTTTATTCCCTTACATTATTAGCCAGTTCTCCAGCAGTAAATGGGAGGCTGAAAGCAGAGAGGCTTTGTTGTTTTCATTTCAAGTTTATCCCAGTTCTCTCTACTGTTTTTTTTTTCCTTCACCAACCTGTCCCAGCATGGTGCAGACAGCTGCCCTGTTCCAGCCCTGCCCACAAGAAGAAAGCTGCTGGTTTCAGCATTCTGCCAGCAAAGCTGTTTGTACGAGCACTACAGAACCCACCACGCAAACATCAGGGGAATTAATGCAGAGCAGGCACTAACACAGAACTGTGCCCAGCAGCTCGGGCCAGGACAGGACAGCACATCCACCTCTGCCTGGAAAGGTGCACTTTCCACCAGAAGTTGGATAAACAGTTTAGGGCAACAGCATCTTCACCCCAAACAGCTGCTTGCTGGGTGAACAGCAGTCCTTGTTCAATGCCTCCCTCTGGCTCTCTATTTAACTGAGGGCCTTCCACTGTTCCTTACCCCATCTTTGTCATCCTGCCTTCTTTCCCAGTCTGTCCTCCTGCTCTGTTCACACCGCACTGGGATACAACCTTCTGTGGAAGTGCAATGCTCTGTTGCCACGGAATGTGGCACAGCCTACTTCTGATGGCATGTGCATGAAGTTATCCTTGAAAACACTGAAGTGGTCCCTGCAGAGCCAGCAGGGATCCCCGAAGGCTTTTCAAGCTGACTTGTAGCAGTGTAGAAATTATTTTAATGAGACTTAGCCAATCTCTCCAAACACCAAATTCTTCTTATCGGAGTTGGGAGAAAAAAACCTCTTCCAGGTGGACTGATTTACTTTCAAGGAAGCAGCAGGACCCACACCTGAGCCCTTCTCAGCCAGGTGTGATGTATCAGGGGAGAAGAAATCACCAGTGGGGTCTGTCATTAGCCCTGGAGAAAGCTGATCCAACATACCTCAGCAGACAGAACAGTGATACCTGGCTGGTATCCAAGCCTTCTGCACCACAGCTTCCACATCTGGCTCTGCACAGCAGGGCTCTCCTCACTGAAAAAATGTCTCCCTGTGCCTCAAACCAGGGCTTGACAGGAAGCTGGACTACAGCATGAATCCTTCCTTCTGCCTCCTCCTCATTCCCTGCCGGCCCTCTGTCCATGACAGCACCAGGCAGCACTGGGAAACAGGATTCCTTCGTTTCATGCCCACAGGGGTTTGAAAAGAGCAGCAGGGGCAGTGGGGAGAGCAGCTGGTCCCATCTGTCCAGACCAAGAAGAGGAGCAAGAACCAGGATATGTCAGAGCAAGAGAATGGGACCTTTTGCACATCTGCCCTCACCTACTGACCCGGCAGCGTGGGGACAGCAATGGTTAACACTGCTCTGTGCCCTGGGTCTGTATTTCATTTGACTGCCCAAAATTTGCAGTGGGTTTAGAGGGGACATCTGCAAAGCAAGTTTCCTCATAGGTGCAGTCATGGGAAAACACCTCAGCACATTAATTAAGCCAGGGGGCCGTGAATCAGGTACAGGCTCGGGAAGTCAGTGTGTGGAATGATGAACACCTGCACTGTCTCACCTGGGGAAGGCAGGGCCAGATGCCTCCGGAGTCCCTTTAAATCTACACTGACATCACACCAAAATTCCAAAGTCCAGTCTTAAAAAAATTAAAGCAAGAAAAGCAGACAAAACTCTTGAAGTTATCACGGTATTTGTAAAAAAACTGCAATCCAAGGGACACCACATGATGTCCTACAGCTCAGAAACAAACCCAAGACACCTGAGTGTAATTTTCATTGCTCAGCACATTTAATTACTCCTCACCGAACAACTCTAAGTATTTCAGCTGCCCAGCACTGTCTTCTCCCTAATAAACCACATTTTCAGATTGTGTTTATGGTTATTCATCTGCTACACAGCCCGAGGCCTCGCAAGCCAAGAGTTAAGCGACCCTGCCTGTGTCGTGTAGCACAGATTAGATCATTACAGTATCCAGAGGCATTACCCAATCGTGAGGGGCAGGAACCATAGAAGCCCACCGGATAATTCTCCTTCGGTGCCCAGAAAGGCTCTTCAGCTACGACAAGGAAGATTTTCGGACTAGTTAAAAGAGCCGGGACTTACAAGGAGTTTTTCCAGCGCGGAATTTCCTCAGCAGTCACCCCTCGCCTCCCCAGTTAGCGATGACAGAACATCGCCCCGATAAAGTACTTGGGGCACGGAAATCTCACTCACCCCGGCCAGGACTGGGACCACAGGTGTCTCTCCTCTCACCGTCCCTCCGGCCCAGCCCGACACCCCGCTCCAGGACGGGCCTACCCGGCTCTGTGAGCCCCGTACCCCCCAGCGCCAGCGGGGCGGGCCCAGCTCAGCCCCTTCCGTGCCCACGCACCGCCTCCCCCGCTCCCGCCGGCCGGAACGGGCCCCCCCGGGAAGGGGCACCTGGAACTGCAGCAGCTTCTCAGTCTGTTCCGCCGTCAGCTCCCGTTCCTCAGGCGCCGCCATTTTGCCGCCGCCTCTGACCCGCCGCTCCGTCACTCTCCGGAAGTGACGTTGCCCGCCCACACTGGCACCCCGGCCCCGCGCGGCGCGGCCAATGGCTGTTTATCGGCCGCCGCCGGAAGCGCTGGGCCGCATTCCGGACAAAACCGAAGTGCTCTAAGGCCTGTCCGGAAATGCCCGAATCCCATCGGCGGCGGTAGCCGCTCTCGGGCGTCCCCGGCGGGCGCACGTAAAGTTCCGAAGTGTGCCGAGCACCGCTCGGGTGTTCCCAGCGGACGCACGAGGAGTTCCGAAGCGTGCCAAGAGCTGCTCGGGTGTTACCGGAGCAGGCCGGGGATGGGGGGGCAGCCTGTGGCCTCACTTGGCCCTGAGCCCAAGTGGGGGAGGGGTGTGAGCCGGAGACCCCCGGGAGCTGGTTGTGTTCCCGTCACCGCGGGGCTGCCGGACACCGAGTGGGTCCTGCCCGGGCACCTCTGATCCCGCCGGGTGGGTCCTGCCCAGCACCCCTCGTCCCGCTGGGCCGCCCGTGCGCCGGGCCCAAGATGGCGGCGGCCGCTAAGATGGAGGAGGCTGTGAGGGGCCCCCGCTCCCACCCGCAGCTACGAGCGCCCGCATGAGGGGTC
>WEIT01021188.1:59603-77482 GCA_013389985.1 Dryoscopus gambensis
GCAGTGTATGCCGGGGGTTGCAGTCCGTCGCACACCCTTATCGGGCGGCGCTTCTGCCTCGGAACTACACTTCCCGTGGTGCCCCGAGGCGCGCCCGGCAGCCCAGCGGGCAGGCAGCGCGTGTCCGCCATGCCGAAGGCCAAGGGGAAGAGCCGGCGGCACAAATACTCCTACAACCTCAACCGCAAGCGGCTCTACCGCAGCGCCCGCCGCCGCGCCGCGCCCCGCATCGCCTGGTGAGCGCGGGGGCCACGGGGGGCGCGGGCCGAGCGTGGGTTGGGACCGGGCGGCCGGGAGCCGCCGCACGTGTCGGCGGGAGCGGGGACGCGCAGCCCCGCGGGAGGGGGGGCACGGCCGTGATGTCCCTTGTCCCCGCGCAGCTCGCACATCCGCCATGCCTGGGACCCGCACAAGTCGGTGGCGCAGAACCTGGCCGAGATGGGCCTGGCCGAGGACCCCAACAAGGCTGTCCCCATCCCGAAGAAGCAGCTGGTAAGTGTGGTAAGGGAGGGTTTGGCGGGCACCGCTCCGTTGTGGGGGATGGAGGAGGCTAGGGGAGACAGCGCGGAGAGCAGCCAGCTTCGCAGCACGGGGCAGGTGGCTTTGGATCAGTCTCTGGCGGTGGACACGCTTCTTATCTTGATCTGCGCGCTTATCTCACCAAGATCCTGGCGTGGGAACGAGCTACAGCGCTACGGAGACGTAATGGACTTTAGAGCAAATATAAATAACGTCAGTCCGTCTCCTGGGACTTGCCAGAGACAGGTGGGGTTGGGAACGCTGCAGCCAAGTTGCTCCTGATAACACAGAAAGGCTCTTTGTGTACAGCAGTGCCACCTGCCTGAGAGGGCAGCGCTTCCAGGGGAAAGGTGGCCGCATGAAACTCAAGGAGAAAGTAGGAGTGACCTTGTTTGCCATTTGTCTGCATTCACACAGCGTTTCTCAGCTGACAGCCCTGCCTGCGAGCCAGTTTAATGGCACAAGTAAGGCTCTGCTTAAGCCAGCTGGGATTTCCTGCCCCTTGCAGCCATGTAGAAGCAGTTTGGAGTTTTGGCAGCAATGTGTTGGGACACAGCACCCTTCCCAAATGGGCTTCTCTTCATTTGTCTTTTCTCTGCTGTAATCCAGGGGATGGAAGTGGAAAGCGACGGACAGCAGCTAGGAAAGAAAATAGTGCGGAAGCCGTACGTGGTGAATGGTCAGTGCTGCATTTGGGGTTCTCCTAAGCCCCTGGGGGTTATTTTGTCATCCCGTGCTGTGCCAGGGGTAGGGGAGGGTGTTATTTCTTATCCAGCCTTGTGGAGGAGCGTGTCTTTTCCACAGTTTGCCCCTGCAGCCTCAAGAGGGCTCTTGTCACTGTGAGATGTGCTGGTGTGCAGGCTCAGGGTGTGCTGAGCAGCTCTGAGCAGTCACACTCTGCAGCCTGGGCTGAAAGGGTCTGCTCCTCATCCGTGAGCTGCAGAGGAGCTGCAGTGCAGGCCTGGATGCCTGCAGCCTGTGCAGAGGGCTGTTGTCTCGGCCATTTTCCTGCACTGTCACGCTGGGAATCATCCCTGCATGAACCAGCAGCTGAGCTGTGTGGCTGGAGTCAGCCTTGAGGGGAGGTTGGGGACCTCTGAGGTGTTGTTGCTTCCTTCCCCTGCCTCATGCGGCCTGTGCCCTCTGCCTAGAGATGGAATTGGAGGCCAGCCTCCCTGAGAAGAAGTCGAACACGCTCTCACGAGACCTCATTGACTATGTGCGATACATGATCCAGAACCACGGGGAGAACTACAAGGTACATTCCAGAGCGAGTGATTCACTCCTGGATCTTCCCATCAGCAGGATGAGAACTGCAAATCCTCTCTGGCCTGAAGCCTGTGTTGCAGTCAGCTGGTTCTTAAGAGAAAATGCTTTGAACCATGGCCAGATCCCTGTCTGAGTCAGGCAGCGATCACACTGGTGTGGGTGGGCTGGTTTGGTGTTTGCTCTTGGGGCTGCTCCTCTGACTTAGCCTCTCCTTTGTCACAGGAAATGGCTCGGGATGAGAAGAACTACTACCAGGACACTCCCAAACAGATTAAAAGAAAGATCAATGTGTACAAGAATTTCTATCCCGAGGAGTACAAGGATTTCATTGCATCACTCAAGCCAGAAAAGATGGAAGTGCAGTGACTGCCCTTTTTCCTCAGGTTTACCTGCAAGTGCAGGGTTGACATGACCATTTCCCAAACTGAAAAAAACTCTGGCCATGAAGGAAGGACCTTCATTAGACAGAGGTGGTTATAATTGTCCATGAAAGACTCTTTGGCACTGGCACTGACTGTGCTGTGCTGCTCACTTTCTGTGTGGCAGCCAGCACTTCTTTAGCTTTGCTAAAATAAAATACTCTTTCTAGCTGCTTGTGAATGTGTTGCTTGTGGGCTCTTGCAGTCCTGCTTTGGAGAGCTCCAGGTGGCAGCCTGTGTGATGCTGGCATTGGTCAGGTGTCACCCTCTGCAGTGTGACAGGGCTGCATGTGGGCAGCACTGGGACTTGCGCTGATTGTCCTGTAGGCAGCGTGAGTTGGAGCAGGGCCATGTGCTGCTTCCTTCCCCCGTGCCTGCAGCTTGGGAGACCGGGCTGGGGTCCCTTCCCTGCCGAGGAACTGGAGGGCAGCAGGGAAGTCACCCTTTTACTGACAAGAGGAAGGAGCAGCTGTAGAAAAGGTGTCACACTGAGACTGTCTGGCATGTACTCCTGTTCCCTGATGGGCTTGCCAGCTTCCACCATTGGTTTTCCAGGACCCAGCGCCCTGTGGGCTGACCCAGCAGCCTCCTGTCTGCAGGAGGACAGGACTTGTGGGCAGGACACGGCCCCAGTCCCGCCACCGGGGCCGCGGCTGCGCTGGGGACCCGCTGGGGACCCGCCCCGGCCTCGCCCCTCAGGCAGACCCCGCCTTCTCCGCCAGAACTACATCCCCCAGCGTGCCCCGCGCGAGATTACTAAATCTCGCGAGATCGCGCACCTATAAGAGCGCCCCCGCAACCGTAAACAGCCTCCAGCTGTGGCGGCTGCCGGCGGTTCCGCTATGACCGCTCCGGGCCTGGCCCTGTTGTCGCTCGCCGNCGCCGCGCCTTCAGCTACGATGATGCCCTGGAGGACACGGCGCCCATGACGCCCCCGCCCGCCGATCTGTGCGCCAGCGTCCTCTGGAAGCAGCCGGTCATCCCCGAGCGCAAGTACCAGGAGCTCTCGAAGGTACGGGCCCGGCGGTGCTCTGGCCCCGGCATGTCCTTGGGTACCCCGCGGCTGTGGCATCCCCTTCTCCCTCCGCCCTGGCGCTCCTCCTGCCCGGCTGGCGCTGCCCCCCTGCCCTCGCAGCAGGACCCTCGGGAGGGGCTGGGGACGGAGCCCGGCATTGCTGCTTGGCCCTGCTCTGGGCACATGGAGGTGTGGGTGGGACAAGCGTGTGCTGAGCGTCTCCTCGGTGTTCGTGGTTAAAAAAAACCCCAGCCACCACGTGTAATTAAACTGGAGCCTGAGGGCGGTTTAGACTGGATGTAAATCCTTTACAATGAGGGTGGTGAGGCATTGGCACAGTTTGCATGGAGAAACTGTGGCTGCCCCAGCCCTAGAAGTGTTCAAGGCCAGCTTGGCAGGAGCTCTGAACAACCTGGTCTAGTGGAAAGTGTACCTCCACCATTGCAGGGGGTTGGAACTGAATGGTCTTTAAGATCCCTTCCAACCCAAACCATTCTGGGATTCTATGAGTGCAAGACCAGCCCTTTTAAATTTAGCGGCTGTTTTCTAAGTTTGAAATGAAGCTAAATGTTGTTGGATGGAAGTACAAAACTCTGCATCTCTTTAAGCTTAACCTCTACTTTGTACCTTCTTGGTTTTTAAATCTCTTGTGGGAGACAACCGAAAGTTGTGGTTTGGTACAAAAAGTAAACTCTCCACTCGGGGAACTCCTGTTTTGGGGGGACGAAGTGTTTCACAGGATTTTTGGTTTTCTAAAATTTATTTTCTGTTTCTTTGCTAGGGTCTCGTGGTCAGTGGTAGAACCACGACCACTTGACACACTGAGCAAGAAGCATATAAGGAGTGAGGTGGGAAAACGAGTTGTTCACAGCAGGCTCTGCTCTGTGGCTGCCACTCTGTGAACAGCTGGTGCTTGAGCTGCCTGTGGAAGGTGCTCTTGGTGCTTTTGCCCAGTTGACCTTGAAGTCCAGTTTGTATTTAGGAGAAGAACAGATGCTCTGGTTTCTTTCCTGTTGACCTTTTTGTACTTGGACTAACAACTTGTTGGCTCTGAGCCTGGTAGGTCTTCAAATGTTGGATGCAAGTCGCTTGTTCGTTGCTATGAATTCTAAGGCTCTGAACCTTCCTGGGCTGCAGTGAGCACAGTGCAGGGATTTCTCCTATGGGATGAAGGCTGGCTGCCAGAGCAGCATGGCCTTGTCTCGCTTGCAGAGTCAGAGATGTGTCCTGGCCAGGTGCTGAGGTGCTTTCCCATCTCAAACTGTCCCCTGCTGCTTCCCCGCAGGATGAAGAAGGGGATGCCGACATGAAACCTGTCATAACGCCTTCATCGTCCACAGAAAGCGTGAACAAGGTGCCTGTGGTGAAGGCCAAGGCCACTCACATCATCATGAACTCCCTCATCACAAGTAAGAGCTCACCTCTCACGTGGTGGGTGGGCACTGAGAGTGCTCCAGCTTGGTGATGCCTCAGGGTAATTCCTGGAGAACTCTGGGGTTCAGACTGACTCTGCTCTGCTGCTGTGTGAATTTGGGTTTTTTTTTTGCAGGATGTTTCTAGAAGGAAGCAAGGAACTGGGGAATAGGCCTCATGTGGTGCCTCTGTGTTTCCAGGGGCTGTGCAGAGTTTGTTGTTTGCTGACAGGACGCTGCAGTCCACGTTGCTGGAGTGCAGAGGCTGCTGCTGCTCTGTTTGCTTATTAACTTGCTGTTTCTGAGTGACAGGCAGAGCTCTCCCATTAACCCAAGTGGTGAGGAGAGCTGGCACGCTGTGCTAATGGAGCACTTGCTGGCATTTATCTTAGTTAATAGCAGCAGGTGCCTTGCTAACAGCAGCACTTCAAAACATAAATCATGATGCTTTAAAATAAAATTGGGTCAGTTGTGTTTGCAGAGAAGATGTGCCCTTTTGCAGTAAGAGGAGTTATTTCTGTATTAATCCGTCCACGCTGCCTCTTTTTTCAGCAGCTACAAATAACAGGGGTCTGAAAATAACTTTAATATGGGAAGTGTTATCTGTTTTAAAGAAGACAATGGGCTTTTCTAGTGACCTTTTTGTGCTCTGATTCCTTTTGACTTTTCTCCTAGTTCCACTAGGGAGTGAACATCTCATGCTGGGGTTTGGAGAAGGTGCTTACGTTTTTCAGAACTGAAGTTGATCCCAGTGTATCAGATGCTGGCTCTGTATCTGGCTGAAATAGCTTATTTTATCTCATCTAAAATCACTGGGAGTCTTTAAAACGTGATCTGCAAGGCTCCCTTGAATGTAGTGGGCCACTTAAAATGTCCAGCTTAGTGGGTTCTCCTAGATTTATGAAGTTGTGAGTAAGAGTGATGCAGTGTCTGGGGAGAGATGGGATTAATTACAGGTGTTGCATTTGAGACAAATTGCTGCTCATCTGACTTAGCCCTGTGTCTCAGGGTAATTGTCAAGTCGGAATATCTCATCAGCTTCATCTTTCTGCCTCAGCTTGTTACAACGTGTGAATGATGGAAAAAAGGGTTTGCATTCACTTGCTGGAGCTGCCTTTGCTAGAGCTGCTTGTGGTGGCATTTCTGTGTGAATTTGTGCTCTTGTGTGTTCCAGAGCAGACTCAGGAGAGCATCCAGCGCTTTGAGCAGCAGGCAGGGCTGAGGGAGGCTGGCTACACACCCCACAAAGGCCTCACCACGGAGGAGACCAAGTACCACCGAGTGGCTGAGGCAGTCCACGTAAGGCTTGTTTTCCACTGGATTTCTCCGTGCAGGATGTGTCTAGTTGAACATTTATCTGGTGACGTAACTTTTGGAGCGTGTTGCCAAGACTCCTCAAGCTGCTTCCTCTGAAGGCTTTTAGCTCATTGTGTAGAAAAGTTTACATACTTTTATTTTAAAGCTAACATTAGCCTTTGTAGTTTTGAAACAGTGTTTTTTATGGAATCTGTCACATTTTACTGTCATGTCAAACTATGCCAGTTGCCCTTCCAAGTGGGGACAACCCTACACAATCTAATTTCTTGCTGTACTTTTGAATGGTGCCCTGCTGTTGATTTCTGTGTGTCCAAAGAGAACTTGTAAACTGTGCAAATTACCAGATGTGTCTTACTGAAAAAAGAGGTCTTGAATGAACATGTTACCGTGGGCTACTGAGCTCTTAAAAAAAAAATCTTGCAGTTGGAGTTTAATACTCAACTCTTCCAGTGTTCTCCCACGAGGTCAAAGTTTCAATAACTGCGTCGGTGAATTGCATTAGTGTGGCTTGAATAGCCACAGGAAACATTACAAGGTACCTTGTGTATTTTGTGTTTGAACTGTAACTGCCCTTCAAGTGACTTCTCCAAAGTTCACTTTGTACTGTCCAGCTTGTAATAACGTGGTTTGCATACACCCAGTTCCTGTTTATTTTGTGCCCAGGTTCATCTCTGTTCCAGAGCAGTGTTTCCATCCTGATGTACACTGATTGCTCCACAGGGTCTGGTGCTCCAGACTTTGTACCTTCTGTGAGACCTGGTCTCCCCCTCGTTAGAGAACTGGTGGGACTGAAAGCTTTGTTGCTCTGAACAGTGCTGGAGACAAATGGGTGCTGTGGCATTTAGACCTGTTACCAGGGAGCTCTGCTGCATCCACAACCTCCCCATGAGTGCTGATGTTCCTTCCTGTAGCCTGAAGTGAACTTTCAAAATGCTTGTATTTGATGTGGTGAGAAACTTAAGGGGTGTATGCACGTATTATAACACTGGGTACAACTTGAGGTGAAGTGACACTTATTCTTCATCACCTGTGATAGAAACAATTGTCTGGTTTTGACAATAAAACTGGGTGTTGTTCCTTATGTCCCGTTTTAAAGCTGTGTTGCTTCTGTTTCTCTTGCCTCTCCTGACAGAACCTAAAAATGCAGAATGGAGAGACAACAAAAGATGACAAACAGAATTCTTCTGCTCAATCCACTCCAAGCAGCACCCCCCACTCCTCCCCCAGGCATAAAAACAGGTACTGTGCCTCCTTTGGTTTCCTACAGGCTGCTGAGGTGGTAACTGCTACAAATAACCTTCTTATCCAGTGAGGGACTGTATGGGGTGAAATTCAGAGCCTGCTGAGGATTTGTGTTGGATAGATCCAAATGTTGGAAGCCTGTGGAACTTGAGCATGCATATCTTATCCTGGGTGGTAACAAACCATTAAGATTTCTTAAATTGCCCCTGTTAACTACATGGAAAGTTCCTGGCGTGGTGGGGTCACTTGAAGTATTTATTCTCATGTTTTAAACATCTCAATGATTTTTTTTTTTCCTTAGGGGTTGGTTTAGTCAGGGATGCTCTATTTCTATCACTGGCTCAGACTTTGCTATGGAAGGTGGTGGGGACAGATTGCCCTCTGAAAGATGGAGCTTTTTTGGACCCAAAGCTGTCCAGAAATCCACCAGTGATACAGGTATGTCTTTGAAAATCTGCCTTGCCAAGAGCAAGGGGGGGAACTGTCACACAACAGACTTGCTGGCTCTTTCTGGGGTCTTATCCTGCTTGCCTTGTTACTCTCCAGGACCACCTTGGGAATGTGTGTTAGTCATATAATTTCTGTGCCTAAATATAGAGCAGTTGGGAAAAAGCTGTGCCAAGGATCTGGAAGTAGAAATAACTTGCAGTGAGCTGCAGTGGAAGGAGCAGGGTGTGAAGGTGACAGCTTTTTCTCTGATGCAGCCAGGACTGGAAGTGCCACCCTGATGTGGAATAGGCTTTAGATGATGTGAAGCTGCTGGGATTTGCATAGGCTCTCTGTGGTGTTGAGTGTCAGTGACACTGCTCACTCCTGGCAGCAGTAGGAAATGGACTTGACTGGTTTTCCTGGTTTTTAATGTGATTTTTTTTTCATCAGGAGGATTTACCATTCAGTCCTATAAGGGTGCCCAGAAGCCGTCCCCAATGGAGCTGATGCGTGCTCAGGCTACAAGGATGACAGAGGACCCAGTCACCTTCAAGCCACCCAAAATGGACATTCCAGGCACAGATGGGAGGAAACAATCTCCACGTTCCCACAATATCAAACCTCGGGATCTGAACGTGCTCACTCCCACTGGGTTCTAGAGGAAAGCTTCCAGTGTCTTTAGCAGGCTACAGGGTGTCTTAGGCTCAGCTTCCCTGTCCCATGTGCTGCAGTAAAGTAGGAAAGTCTCCCTTTCCAGCTTTTCATCTCAGAAAAAGAAACAGTTGTGATTGCTAAAGCCAGTCTTGGAAAAACTCCTGCACCAGTCCTAAACCAACACAGACCATCCTGTCTGCTGCACTGCACTGGTTTGGGCTGCCAGGCTGCTCTGGATGTGCTTCCCAGTACACCACACCACAGTGAAACCCTGAGCCATGTTTTTTTTGGGACAGGATTCCCTGTGGTGTGAGCACCTGGCTTGTATGCCTGAAGTCTGGTTGTCTTGTCCCGATCAGTGCTGAAGGATCCACAGGAGGACTGGTTCTGTCAGAGCTCAAGCAGGAGATGATGGACACCAACAAGGACTGAAAACTGGACCATTAACTGCCAGAAGGAAGGTGGGGTATGTGGTGGGTCAGTATAATTGTGGCACTCCCTTACTATCCAGTGTGACCATGTTTTTTGTTCTTGGAATGTTTTTTAAAGGGAAAAGGGACCAGTGACCATTCTAAGGTGCTCTCATTGGTAAAGCAGGGAGCAGAATCTAATGGAGCTTGAAAGTAATGAGGAAGAATTCCTTCCAGCTCTTCATGTTCTTCTAAGAAGGTGGAAATGACCAAAGTGGGTGTGGCTTGAACCAAGTAATCTTCCTCCCTTCTTTCTGCAAAACAGCACTGTCCTGCCTTCTAGACAGCAGATTTGCAGGTGTTCTGGCACTCCAGGTGCTGCTTGATATGTTTTTGTTGGTTTTTTTGTTTCCCTAGGATCATGTAGAATGTATTAGACACCAGAAACATTTCTGAGACAGGGTATTTTGTTTTATCAGCATTAAGTGTGTTCTGCAGGGCTGGGGGAGGACAGAGGGCAGACCAAGGCTGAACACTCCTCCTTGCTAAGGTAGAGCTGGATGTGATCCTTGACCTGGTCAGAACCAGTTCCTGGGAACAGCTAACACTGCCTTTCAGGAAAGGTGGAAGGAACTCCTGGCTGCCATCTAATCCCTTAAGCATGATGGGCAGCGTTGCTGTGTAATCCTCACCTGTGCTGTGGCAAATGGGTCTCCTCAGGTCTGCTCTTGATCTCACAACTGTGTTGCAGAGTCTCTCAGCCAGCAGCAGCCTTGCAGCTGGAAGCTTCTCTGTTGCCAGGACTTTATACAGAGGTTACTTAACAGCTGGTAACTGTTGAGTTCTGGGGTTTCTGCCTTCTTAAACCAAACGTTGTCCCTGGAGGGTGAGGCAGGGTTGGCTCCCTCGGCTGGCTGCTGGCCCCTCAGAAGCAGCACGTTTTGTAGCACTGCTTTCTCTCAAGCTTCAGCAGCACTGCCAGTCATGTGTTGTGTGAAAGTCCCCCTCCCAACCCAGCAGTTCTGTCACCACTCATTTGCACCTTGGCAATCAGGCTCTCATTTGACATTAATTTATTTGTTGTCTGTGTTCACGTCTCCTAATGTGTATGTTGGTTTTGTTTGTTACAGGACAATAAAATCCTTGTGGAATGGAGGTCAACAGTGTGTGCTGGTGCTGGCAGAGTCATCTGTGGGAGAAATGTGGGGCTGTCCAGTGAGTGTGGGGTCAAGGTTCTGATGGATAAGGCTCCAGCAGCACCTCACTAGGGTGAAATATTTGCCTGCAAACTCCCCTTTGACGAGGAGACTGGGTTTACAGCCAGGCTCAGTTCTGTCTTGGGGCTTGTGCAGAAACTAAACATGAAGGCTTTGTGTTTTCTTGAGCAATCCAAATTTGTCATGTTCCTGAGATACTGTTTCTTGCTGCTTGTGTGCTGTGTTCCCACCTGTACTGTGGAGGTGGGCACAGCTGTGGGAACCAGGCTGGTGTTTCCTTAGAGGTGCCCAGTTCCCCTCTGGCAAGTTGTGGTTTGGTGCTGTTGTAGTGTTGGTAGGTGCCCTTTAAAGTCCTGCTGATGGAGTACAGGGTTCACCTGGGCTGGGGATGTCTGAGCTGAGTGCTGGTGTTCCCTGTGCTCCTCGAGTGTAAGCTGAGCTGAAAGCCATGGGATAGATCTGGGTACTGAGGTACAGGCTGCTGCTGTGCTCCTGATTACACAGGTGAATCTCACAGACTGGGAAGGCTGAGGTTAAAGCACGGCCTTGTGATGTGAGCTGACAGAGCTCTGCACTTCCTTTGGGCAGGGCTGGCACCAAGACAAAAGAATCTTAGCAAATACAAAAATAATTTATTTTTTTAAAGTGTACAAAGTGCCTAGTAAAACTGTACAATGAGGCAAATTTGAAAGGAAATTCTGAGAAAATGTAAAACAAACATCTTTCCAAAAAATGTATAAAACAACCCCCATGATGTTGAGATTGCAGCACGAGATGGGGGGGTTTTATACTGAGAACATGAAGTTTCGTCCCCCTTGCTGTGGTGGTTGTCTCCATCAGGTAGCAGTGACAAGGAAGAACAACTCCTGCAGCATGAACAATTTCTCCTCGATTTGTAGGGGTAAAGGCTGCCCCAGGGCCTCCTGCATTCTGTTGATGAAGTCATTCATCTTCAGCTGAATGTCCAGCTGGCTGATGTCATCACTGTCCTGGAGCCTGGGCTTGGCTTTCTGAATGATCAAGTCCATCCGGTCACTGAGGGAGCGCCGCAGGTGCTCTGCAAGAGGAAATGCTGGTGGGCAGAGGCAACACCCAAGGGGCTGCTTGAGCTGCTGGGATGGATCCCAGTGTGCCACAGGCAGTGCTGGGAATGGCGCTGATCCTCTCGTTATCCTTGACGGTTCTGCACAAGACTTTGGGAAGAAGGAGCTGGCCCCTCCTGGAGCTCATTCTGCACGTGGAGAGAGCCCAGGGAACGGGGAAGGGGCAAGCCTTGTGTAATCCTTGTCTGCTGTGTGAATGGCAAAAGGGCAGCTACAAAGGAGTTTCCAAAGAGCCCAACAACAGTGATTGTCTAGGGCTTCACGGAGAGTGAGACTTTGCACATGTGATGGTGGATTCCTCTGCATTCATTCGTGGCAGCCTTAAGCCTGGGCTAAAGCACCTGAAGTTGGAAGAGACTCCTGGCAGAATTACTTCAGGGAGTTTTACAGAATGTTTTGTGACTGAGCCACTCCCCTGTGGTCAGAATTGCTGCTCTTTCTGTGGGTGGTGCTCCCTTACCCAGTTTACTAAGTGCTGAAAGTGTCCTGGCTTGCCCAAAGGAGGGCTTTGGAGATGGTGAGGGGTTTAGAGGGGAAGCCACATGAGGAGTGGCTGAGGTCACTTGGTGTGTTCAGCCTTGAGGAGACAGATCAGACCTCACTGGGGCCTGCAGCTTCCTCAGGAGGGGCAGCTCTGATCTCTGCTCTGTAGGACAGTGACAGGACCCGAGGGAATGACTGGAGATGGGCTAGGGAAGATGATTTGTTGGCTATTAGGAAGTAGTTCTTCCCCCTTAGGGTGCTGGGGCACTGACCAGGCTCCCCCGGGAATGGTCATGGCCCCAAGGCTGCCAGAGCTCCAGGAGTGTTTGGACAGTGCTCTCAGGCACAGGGTGGGATTATGGAGTGTCTGTGCAGGGCCAGGAGTTGCACTCAATGATTCTTATGGGTCCCCTCCAACTCAGGATATTTTATGATCCCTTTGCTTTCTGCTTTTCTTCCTAAACCACCCTATTCTTCCATCAACTGTGCAGCAACTTACACAACAGTGGGTACAAAGTACCCTCTTGTGTACTTTCCAGTGCTGGGAAGTGCTTCCTTCCTTTAGGAAGAAGGCTATTTTGTAGTGGCTAAGCTTGGCAAAGCAAGTTGGGTGCTCTGATGGATTCAACATTACTTCTTTGACTGCTGGAAATAGTTACTATCATGGATAGAGGCAGACTGTCTTTCTAAGATTCAGTGGCCATGGGTCCAGGAGTGATGAGAAGAGGAATTTGGCTGTTCTACTGCAGCCTCTTGATGAGACTGTTTGTTAGGGCCAGAACAAGCAGTGCTTACCCAGTTTTACACTTTGGTAACTCATCAGCAGCAAACTCAAATACTGCAGCATCTCATCCCACCTTTGCCATGTTGCTGTTTCATCCTAGGACAGGAGATAGTATTTGGTTGTTAGAAGTTTTCTGAGGAAAACAAGTTAAAGGAGAGGTTGGACTGGATACCTGGAATTGTGGCAGCACAGAGGAGTGGCTCAGGAAATACAGGATCTTGTCCAGAGACATGGACGAGGTTGTGGGCACATCACAGCTGTGCTGGAATAACAGCTCTAGCAGTCTGCAGCGCAGGAGCTGGCTCTCCAAGGCGTTTAGTAAAGCTTCCCTGGAACACAAAAGGAACTTACTGTGGGAGAGACAGAACAGCCTGACCAGAGACAACTGTTCCAGCATGCTCCTGCTGTGCTGCTGACCCAGTGCAGATGTGGGGTGACTGCAGGGGCTGCTCAGCTGTGCCGTGGAAGGAAAACCACCAGATGTGGTGAGAGACCTTTGTTATGCAGCTTGGCCATGGCCATGTTTTCATCCTCAGGTGTGACCTGCAGCAGCTAGAAGTGAGTACAGTCTCTAAAGCAAACTGAGCTGCTTCACTCCACCCTGCCCAGCAGCCTGCGTGGCACTGGCCCGCTCCTGCTGACTTGCAGGGAGCACAGCCAAGCAAGGCTGACATGGGGTCAAAGGCAGACGGGTCTATATCTGTCCTGGGCAAAGTGACAGCTTGGTTAGAGTCAGTTTGGCTCGGTTATAGCCGGTGTGTGCAGAGTTCTGCTGAAAGGGTGTGAGGGGCTGCCTGCTGGGCACTGCAAACATGGGTTTGAAATGCTTGGGGGGCCTAGTGGTCTCTTGTTTACACCAGAGCCAGTCAGGCCCTTGTGCTTTGGCTTCAGATTTGCATTTCTTAAAGAAGCAAACAAAGGAAGTCAAGGCAAAGCTGTAGGAACTGCATCATATTTCTGACTACCTGTTGCCCGTGGGAATCGATGCTAATGCGTTAACGCACAGTGCTGCTTTTCAGACCCTCTTTACAGTTTTAAGGTCACACAACTAACAAATGGGAGAATTGACTGTTCTCAGCAACCCATCACCTGTTCAGCTGGTGATGTTGTATCTCCATGGGAGACGCAGACATGCTCTTGCTGGCTGGCCTGTCTTTCTATACCCTGCAGAACTTTATGCATCCAGACTTGGATGGAAATTGGGAATAATACCATAGTTCACACAGGCAAATGCTGCCTTGCACACACTTGTCTCACCTTTGGCTCCTCAGGGGGATGTTCAGTATGAACGGGAATATGTACTCTGCGATCTTACGGGAGCTGCAGGTGGGAGATCCGTCCACTTCCACTGCCATGGACAACATCCGCTGGAGCAGCAGTATCACCCTGGGTGAGAGGGACGGTCAGCACAGGGAGTCTCTGCCCCTCAGCTTGCCAGGCAAAGCCGTGGGGATGGCCCCTAGTTCAGCCTCGTGCAGCAAGGGACACAGGAATGCAGTGGGCCAGGTTTGGTGTCTCCTGGTGGCTTCTGAATCTAATGTTCTTGCAAGCAAAGCTCATCCCCAGACCGACCCTCAGGAGGCCTCGGTGGCTCTCCTCAGTGCTGGAGCAGCATGGGACAGCCTGAGTGTGGGCCAAGAGCTCCAGCCTTACACTACATGCAAGAGGATGACACTGAGCCAGTTTCCTACCAGGTGAGAGTCTTTTGCTCACCAAGTCTTACATCTGACCCAAAGAAGAACCAGCAAAGCTGGTCACAGGTACAGCCTGGCTTCCCTGAACTGACGGAGAAAGAGAGACACTCTGGTTTCTGCCTGACTTGGGTCCATGATAATGCCAGCAGGGAGTTTGGAATTCTGGAGCTTACTTTTGGGCAAAGAAAGCTGTCTGAGCCTGGTCAGTGCTGGCCAGCCTTGGTGCAGATGAGCTGTGTTCAGCCCCGGCTTCTTGCAGCTGCTCCGGGGGCTGGGAGAACCCGACTCCTGTAACTGCTGCCACCAACCACTTGACCACTTCCCTGGGACAGAAACAAGAATTTTATTGGGGATGTGCCTCGTTTTGCTATGTTCTGCCTTCTAGATCCACTTGGAGCTTGAGGAAAGACCCTGAGAATGAAGAGAACGTTCCACCCACTTGGCCGGGTTAGGGAGTAACTCTGTTGAGCAGCTCAACAGAGGAGCTCTCTTGATTTGTACACTTGCCCACAGGACTGCCTCCTTCTCAGTCCTCAGCAATGCGAGTCTGACCTCGTTCCTGGGAAAAGCCCACTGTGTTGTGACTGGAAAGGCCTTGCATTGTCTCTGGTGGTTTGCTTTTGTAAATCTTTTCCTAGCCCCTGCTGTTGGCCCTACACTTCCCTTTGTCTCTCAAGTCTGCTCCTTGGAAAGTCTGACTGGAGTCTCAACAAGTGTTCCCTGAGCCCCTGCCTCTCAGCTTCTGGTTAGAGAACAAGGAGGACGAGGAGGCGTCCCTTACTTGACATTGTTGAAGCACAAGTCACATGAAAGCACTTTCTTGGCAATTGACTTCTGCAGCAGCTGTGACCTCAGATTGTGCTGCAAGTCGTCCTCCAGGGTCTGCACCACGTACTGCAGGAAGAGGAGCTGGCCGGGGGGCTTCTCCTGGGGGCAGATGGAGGATATGTGAGCCTGGTGGGGCCACAGGGTGAGGAGCACCAGGGAATTTGGCTGTCTTGGGAGCGAACTGATGTACATGACTGAGGAGTAGTTCTAGGAGGAGCTGCCTGGCTCAGGCAAGACCCTGAGGGGCACTGCAGTAGTGCTGTGACCCAGAGAGGATTTATCTGTTGCTGTGTCTTCTTCAGTGGACAACCTGCCTGAAACCGTGCAGAGGGTTAAGGGAGCACTGTGGATAAACGTGGGATTCCCAGCTGGCACTCGCTGTTGGACTGGCCAGCTCTGCAGGGCACAGCCAAGGAAGCTCTTGGGCAACGCTCACCCTCAGGCAGCGTGCGCTGGATGATCCCTGCCCCATGTGACACACGCGGTGCCGAGTACCTGGTCCTCCATGATGAATCTCACCAGCGTCCAGTCCCATCCCACTGTGGCGGCGTTGGCTGGATGGAGCCTGCAAGGACAGCCCTGTCCATTTGTGCTGAACTGCCTGACCACCTGCCTGGAGGCAGGGCAGCCCCTTAGCCCTCCCCCAGCCCCTGGCCCTTCCCCAGCCATTCCCAACCCCACTTGCTCAGGTGCCTCCCCTGCCTTCTCTCTGTCTTTGCCCTCACCCCTTTCTCCTCCCCTGACCACATTAATTTTTTGGAAGCACCTGACAGGGGCTGTACTCCATGGAGATGTCCAGGACTCCTGGGTCTATGGCCTCATAAAAACATTGTACCTCTCTGTGGAAAACCTGAGGGCAGTAAGGGAGCTGCTTCAGCCACTGCTGGCACTGCTTTAGCCCAGGAAAGGCACTTCTGCTATGTCACAGCAGTGAAGAATGAGACTTGTGTTTCAGAGCAAGGCAAACGCACTCTTCTGTCCCCAAGGGCTCCCTTGTGTCACAAGCTGTCCCTGACCCACCCTCAGAGAGCCCGGGGTGTGCCTGTGTTGGCAGGAGGATTATCCTGGCTTATAGGGGAAATCACTCCCTGCTCTGTGGGTGAGGACCACAGAGAAACAACCCTTACGCTGGGCAGACTCCTGGGAGCACCTAGCCAGCCCCAGGGCACTGGGACAAGGGGAACACATACATTTGGATCTTCATCAGCAGCATGTAGATGTCCCTCAGGATCTCCCCTTCGTGGGTGTCCAGCAGCAGCTGTCTGATCAGGTGGCAGATGATTTCTTTGGGGGGATAGTGCTGGCAGGAGACAAACTCGCTCAGGAAATACAAGGTGCCCTCCAGGATGTTCTCCTCCATGGTGGTGTGCACCATGCTCAGCTTCCCGCTGGGGATGAGCCCAGGTTTCTCCTGCGTACAAGGCAAAGTAACGGGTGAAAGCTCCCCTGACACACAGGAACCCAGCTGTGATGTGGGGCCCACCGTGAAGGGAACTGCAAAAACCAAAGCCCCTCACTGCCTGGCAAAGGACAAGGGGAGCAGGGCCTGCTCCAAACCCTGTTTACCTGCTGTGTTTCCCTGTTGGGTGCTATGCCTTGGAGGAACAGGTGCTGGACTCCACTCCTCCTGAAATTGTGCAGTTTGTCCAGCCGGGCCTTGCTGTCAGCGTCAGTCCTGGCTGGGGTGGCTTGCTGGATTGGCTGGTGTGGTGGGAAGTCACTTGCTTCCAGCAACGACCTTTGGGCCTTTCCTGGTGTTATAGGAATGGTTGGGGCAGGGCTCAGCCTTGGGGGGAGGTCCCTTTCCTGGCAGAGCTGGGGAGGATCGTCCTCTGGGCCATCAGCTCTCCAGCTGCTGTTGCTGTCCAGGCTGGGGGGGGACGGGGACAGGGACAGCATGTCTGAGTCCAGCTGTGAGTCCAAGTTGCTGTTAAAGCTGGTAGCGCTGTGGTCCTGCTCTGAGCTCCAGCTGTGGCAGCTAGAGGCAGGGGAGAGGCAGCTCCAGTTCTCCGTGATTTCTGCCATGTCCATGGTGGAACTGAGCTTCACGGCGGTGCTGTGCCACGCTGGTGCAGGGCTTGGCTCTGCCACTGCCTGCACTTCTTCTTCTTCTGTGGTGGGGCAGAGTCGGGGATGGGACAGGTGTGCTTCTGGGGCAGCAGGCCCGTTTCTGAGGTTCTGGGCAGCACCAAGGGTAGCGTGGAGAGGGCTGCACATGTCCTCAGTCAGGTCGATGATGGCGAGGCTGCTCGACGGCGTTGGGTCTGTGTTTGTTTCCTCACAGGTCAGGTCAATGATCTGTGGGGACAGAGCAGCAGTGTCAGTGTCCTGTCCTGCCAGGAGCCTCTGCTATGGTGGCACTGTAGCCCCAGTCCAAGAGGGAAAAGGGCACCAGCCTAGGAAAAGAAAACAGGGGCAAAGACCCTTCTGCCTGTCTGAGGGCGCCTGTGGCCCTGAGCTCTGGCAGCACAGCTGAGCCTGAGCCTGACCCAGCCTCTTCTTCCCCACTCCCCTCAGGGCTCATGTCCTCATGCCTCGCCTCAGAGCAGACCTGGCTGCCTGCTCAGCTCCTTCCCATGACAGGGAAATGCCAGTCCTTCTGACATGTCCAGGGAAGGCAAGGGAAGCACAGGGAGCTCTCATGTCCCCAGGCACTGGCAGGAACAGCACAGCATCCAAACCCAGGCATCTCTTCTGTGGCACGACGTCACCCGCTCTGGAGGACAGGAGTGGCAGGAAACAAAGCTGCCTTTTGATCTGTGGCACCAGTCTGGAGCTACAGCAGCCCTGAGACACTGGGGATTCCCACCCAGGCCTCGCTGGGCCATGCGGGGTCCGAGGGGCAGCAGGAGCAGGCAGGGGAAGGCAGCTGTGCCTGCACCAGCAGCAGGCAGGACACAGCACTTCCCAAGATCTTGGCGTTTCTAGGAAGGGCCAGCGCCTCTTTGGGAAAAAATCCCCCTCAGCACCTCAAACCAGGGAACACGTTTAGCAGACAATTTAAATCCCTTCCCCCCCCACCCCGACTCAGACCTGCTGCCTTCCCCAAGGAGGTGGCAAAGCCCAGCGGGCTCCAACTGCCTC
>WEIT01021188.1:87840-98360 GCA_013389985.1 Dryoscopus gambensis
TCTGGTGCTGTCCCCCTCGCGTGGCTCCCAGGGCGGGTGCGGAGTGCTCAAGGAGGGGATGCCAGAGGGGGTTTGCGGTGGCATCGAGGACATGATGCCCACGGAGCTCAGGACCCCCGTCAGCAAAGGGTTCCCGTGCAGGAAATCGGGCACACCACCCTGCCTGGCCCCCCTGCACCTGTCCCAAGGGAGGTGGGCTCCTGCAACCCCTCCTATGTTCCTCCCCTGCAATGCAGGACAGGACTCCCTGGGTCTCCCACCCTTGTCCCAGGCACCAGGGACGGGATGTGCCCCTCAGAGCGGCAGCCGGTGCCTCCTAATTAATCCAGCCCTCGGATCTTAGAGACAAGATGAGCCCTGTGCAAATCACATTAATGGTGCTTGGAGCCGGGCTTTGGGATAGCTGCTGTTTAATAGTGAGGCTCTGGAGTAGCAGCCTGCGGGGGCCCAGAAGGGTGCTGGAGAAGGTCTGCGTGCCAGGTCCTTTCAGGGATGTCCCCCCCTAATCGTGGGAGGCTGCAGGGAGCTGGGCTGCAGCTGCCCCCACAAAACCCTTGGGGTGGGCTGCGGAGATGCTGCCGCTGTTGCTGGGCGCTGCTGGGGCTGCTGTGGGAAGCCTGGAGGCGATGCAGGACGTGGGGCAGGAGTGGGGGGACATCTCGCAGCCAGGGGGGGCCAAAACTGGCTCGCAAGTGCCACCTCCTCAGGCATGCGGCACCGACGGCTCTGTGTGTGCGCACCCGCTGCCAGCTCCCGCCTCACGCACGGCCGCTGCCACGGACAACTCTCAGCACAGGGACGGCACATCAGGGACTCGTCCCTCTTGTTCACGCGCTCTGACTGCTCCCAAAAATACCCCCTGGCGCAACCCATCTCCACCAGCCCCGAGCCCTCAGCCTGGCATTGACCAACAACTCCTTTTTCCACCTCCAAGGTAAAAAAGCCTCCTGCCCTCGTGCCCAGCCCCGCTCTGCCTGCCGGCAGCTGGTGGGACCCGCATGTGGGCGGCAAGACAGGCCTGTGTTTGGCCCGTCCGTCTGTCCGTCCGTCCGTCCTGCGGCAGCCCTGCTCCGGGCGTTGACGTCAGCGCTCCCGGCAGCCGGGCGGTGGGCGGGCGGCACCGCTCCTATTGTATTAAAAATAATACAGCGGAGCACAAATTCATTACAGATAAGTGTGACAGCCAGGAGGAATTAACGAGCCCGTCTCTCAGCGCCTGACAAACGCCTCCTTTTGTTCCCGGGATGGGTCCTTGAGTCTTTCAATCTTTGGAGATGCCTCGGCTCATTAAGCACATCCTCCTCCAGTAGATCCCAGCGTGCCAGAGGACTGCTCCCAGTATGAGCTGAGGCCAAACTGGCAGGGACATCCCTTTGTGCCAGTGCCCAGTACTAAGTCGGGCTTGCCTTTCTTGGGAGTCAGTGGCCGGGAGTACTGTTCCCGAGCGCTGTCCCCACGTGGGGTGCGGGGTGGCCAGGGGGAGGTGGGCGAAGCTGCCCCCGTCCCTGCTGCTGCGGGAAGCACGAGGCTCGTGTGAGCCGAGGCCGCCCGCCCCAGCACTCCAGATGCCGGTGCCGGCAGCGCAACCGCAGCCGCCGGGCTGGCGGGCACCCAACCCTGCCCCGCTGGCCAGGTTCCCAAGGGAAGAGCAGCCAAGGGCTTGTCACCAGCCCTGGGCATTGCCTCCTGCCCTGCACACCCCTGCGGACACCCCTGCTCCTGGGACAGGGATGGATCCAGGGGACCCCCACAGTCCCAGAGCTGAGCTAGCTCTGGCTGGTGTCTGGGGGATGCTCCTGGTGCTTGTGCCCAGTGCGGGCACTCCTTAGGCCCGGCTGTTCCTTGGCATCATCCTGGGCAGTGTCGCGTGCTGGGTGGCTGCCTGGAGCTGCTGGGGGAGGCAGGAAGGGAGGGGATGGGGGGAGATCTGAGGGACTGGGGTAGGAGCACCGTAGCCAAATGGAGGAGGAAGCTCTCAGCACCGCCAAGCCTTGCAAGTCGCCTCCGTGGAGTTAGCACAGGTGCTGGGGCCCCGGCAGCTCCGTGCTCCACTCCATGCTGGCGCCCAGGGAAAGGGAACGGGGCTGGCTGGTGCCACCACACTGGCCACAGCATTCCCTGTCAGCAATGCCTGAGTGACACCTGCCTGCTGCCATCGTCCCCATTGTCCCCTGACAGCCACACGGGGACCTTGCAAGGTCACAGCCTCTGCGGGCCCTTGCAAAGCTCCCAGGCAGAGGGAATACCTGCGCCCCTCCCTGCAGCACTGCCAGCCCAGCCTGCTGCCACCCATTAGCACAGGGCAGTTATTTCACTTTTCCGCCCCACAACATCTTCGCAGAAAATAATTATTGGTCCTTCTCATTGCACCGAGGGATTAAAAGTGGTTAACTCCATTTCCAAAGGCTTTGTTATGTTGGTTTTCCCTCAGCTGCTGCACAAGGCGATTTCCACAGTGCCACTTAGGCAGCTTTTATCAGGTTGTCTTCTGGAGGTAATTGGGTTTTTCAGGAGCCTGTTTAAAATTCGTAACCCAGCCTCTTAAACAAAACAAAAACAGCAGCGGGGAGAAGAGGAAGAGGCAGCACGAAACATGCAGCAGCTGCAGCCTCTGAAGAGCAGCTCTGGTCCCTTGGGGCTGGCACCCGGCGGGGGCAGGGACAGGGACAGGGACAGGCACCAGCCGTGCTGTACAGTCAGTCTGGAGACAGACCCTCAGCTCATGGCTGAGCACAGACTGCTCAGGGACAACGGCGACCCGGGGTCACTCTCTCATGCTGTGCTCGGGGCGAGGCGAGTCTGTGGTGCTCAGAGCCACCCACGTCCAGCCCCTGGGGATGCCGGGGCCACCACTCTGCCCCTGCAGCAAGTCACAGACCCCCACAGCACACGTGAGGGAGACACCAGCACCCACTCACCCGTTATCACACCCACGTCAGACACGGGGTGTGAATGTGGTCTCACTGCTTGTCCAGCACTCACCAGGAGCCCTGGGGCTGGTGGGGAGGGAGGTGGGCTCATGCCATAGCTTGACCCCAGCTCCACCGTGATGCTCCCAGCTGTGGGAGCAGCACCGTGGCAGGTCTCCCTGAAGTCACCAGAGAGGGACAGAGCAAATGGGCAAAAACCACCCTTATGGGGTAACTGCTGCTGGCCCTGAGCCCTGATGATCTCCCTGGCTCTGAGCTCTGCTGGCTGGCTGGGGTGGGGATCCTGCTGCTCACCCTGTGCAGCCCTGCAGCCAGAGGGGCTCTGGGCCGACGCTGCGGCTGCTCCTGCTCTCCTGCACCACTGCACGGGTCCGTCTGCATTAACACCCGTCTGCATTGCCACCGCAGCCCTGTCACCGTCACTCTGCCTGACCTGCCCGCCCTCTCCTCGGGGGGCAGGGGGTGCACTGGGCACCCCCGGCTCATCCCTGCGGGGCGCAGCGTGGGCTGGGGAGCGAGTGGGTGGCAGGGAGCTGCCGCAGCAGATGGTCGGTGGGGCCGGATCACAGAACTGCACGCAACGAGGGACGTCCCGGGGGGGCCATTGCAGGAGCTGGCTGTGAACCGGCGCCTGCGGGGCCCCGTCACGCACCTGCTCATCCCAGGCACGGCAGCAGCGTGCGAGCCGGGGAGGCTGCGGCTGACGGAGGGATGGGGTGGGTGAGGAGCAGACTGAGCCCATGGCTTCCAGCTGTTCCCAGCATGGCAGGGTCCCAGGACGATACCAGAGAGAGGGGGCGCTCCCAGTGCTGCTCAGCCCTCCAGAGCTCCCCAAAATGACCATCTACACCTACCTCTGTGTCACAGAGGGATGCAGGGGCTGAATCTCCCAGAGAGACTGCTCAAGGGGATGGGGACTCAGCTCCAGGCTCCAGCTAAGAAGACCCCAGAGTGGCCAGGATGTCAGCCATGGTGTGACCAAGCACCTTGCCTTTGCCACCACTGCTCCATGCCCTGTGATGTGGAGCTCTGCTCACCCAATCCCAGTCTCAGGGCCACCCAGAATGCCAAGGAGTCCACATCCCGTGAGCGCTGGGGCACGCCGGGAGGGACCTGTGAGTGCCAGGGGGACGCCGGGAGGGACCCTGCCACTCGAGTGCTGCAGTGGTGACTCCTCATCCCCGCAGCTCCCGACTCCCAGCGTGTGTCCGGCGCCTCTGTGCCGTGCATTATTAAACAGAGGCACTGCAGCCCCTCGCTGTTTATCCTGGTGTGGCTGTGCGGGGACAGGCTGTGGGAGCCGCGCTGGCTCGCTGCAGACTCAGCCGCAAGATTTAGGCTCACTGCAGGTCTGGCCAGTTCCCCAAACAGGTTTACGACCCCTGGCCTTACTCACCTGGCCGCTTCCAACCACCCACCCCATATAGGATGGATCCCACCTCCCTGCGAAACAGCCACTGTGCTCAGCCTCGGTGCTCTCACCTCCACCGCGCTGCCCTGCCCACAGAGCAGGTACAGCGTTTACATCCCCATCGCCTCGACAAGGGCACACTTGCGCCGAGTCCACCCCATCAATATTTATGGCAGGCACGCACACCCGCGCAGCTCTGCAGGGGCCGGCGCGGAGCCGAGCTGGGCGCAGCACACCAGACACTGCTTGGGAAGCAGACAAAAGCCCCCCTGAGCCCCTGTGCTGCCTCCCCATCGCCCCACCCTGTGCACACACTGATTTCCACCCTCCCCACACTGACAGGGCCCGTGCAGGCACCAGCGATGAGGTGGTCAGCACTGTGTGAGTAGTGGATGAACAAGTATCGTCTCCTGGCTCCGTGTCAGGATGGGATTTGGGCACCCGCTCCCCACAGAAAGCCTCAGAGAGGTTATACCCACCCTCATCTCACTGACAGAAAAAAGACACGAAGGACAAGGGCATGACTGGCTCGAGGCTGGGCATCCAGGTCACGGCAGAGCCATGGCAGCCCCCACCTGTCCCCTCTCCAGCCAAAGCACCCTAAAAAATGAGACTCTGGGTACTGCTCCTCTGGGGTTCAGCCTCATGCTGATAAAATGTTGGTTTTGCAAAGACCCTGCAAGCTCTTTGGGACACCCGAGCTGAGGACAGAGACTGGGGTACTTTAACCCCTCTCTGTACCACCAGTGCTGGGGTGTGGGAGAAAGTGAGGAGCAGGGATGCTTGACCCAAACTCCCAGCCTGGCTCTGGGAGAGCATCTGCCTTCTGTGGGGGAAAAGGCTCATTGTACCCCTTGAGAGGGGAGGATTTGGGAGCCCAGATGCCCCACGGCCTGGGCAACAGAGCTGGATAAGGGGGGCAGCACCAGGGACACCCTGTCCTCCATGGCTGCAGATGGCTGCGGGGTGGAGGGCCCCACGGCAGCGCGGGGGGGACATCTGGGTGCCTGGGCTCCAGCCAAGCTGCAGCTCGCTGGGAGCAGGACGAGCCCGAGCTGCCCTGGCTGGGGAGGTGGGGAGGGGTGAGATCTCTGCACTAAGAAGAAGCTGGGATGGGTGTGGGGCTTGCTGCCCACCCCAGCTGAGACTTCCCCCCAGCCTGCCTGTGCTTGGGGTTTCTGCTGCGGCGTGACGCCGGACAGGCACAGTGCTGCTCCAAGAGCTGCTGGGGCTCGGGCCAGAAAATTCATTCTTGGCTGCTTTCAGTGGGGTTTGGCTCATACCTTTCCCATCTGGGGGCTTTCAAAAGGGAAAAAAAAAAAAAGAAGAAGAAAGAAAAAGATCCTGGCCCTGTGCCACCTCCACAGTCACCATCCCTTGCCATGGTCTCCAGGTGGGACCGTGCCCAGCATCTGCCCAGGGCCTGAGCTGGTCCTCACTCCCGTGGCCTCTGCCTGGTCCTGAGCTGCTTCAGGTGCCTCTTGCCCTGCGTCAAAGTGTCACCACGAGGAGACCCTCCCCATCTTGGGCGACCTGACTGGCTCCACTGAGGCAGCCCCAGGTGGTACCTCTGAGCCTCCCCATCCATCCCACGGCTGTGCTGTGGCCCCCATAGCACGGGGAGTGAAAGGGCCCCCCGACCCCCCAAGAGCCACGGCGCTGCCTACCTTGGTGTGTGCGGCACCAGGTGTCTGCTTCAGCACCTAACGCAGGGGGACAAGGAGCTCGCGGGGGCGGCTGGGCATCGCAGGGAGAGCAGGGCCTGGAGAGACACCGACAGCGACAGGATGAGTGCCTTGCAGGGGCCACGGGACCAGGTGGCATCGACAAAGTGGGATCACTTGATGGGTGACAGACAGAGCACACCACTGCTTGCTGCCCTCTCCTCCACCTGGGCGGGTCTGTGTACATCCTGCATCCCGACCTCCGAGGATGGGACCAACCTGCTGCCAAGAGCCACCATCTCCCTGCAGGTGGGAGCCCAGCAGGGCGTGCAGAGGGTGAGAGGCTGCAGGAGGCGGCAGCTCATCGGAGTCTTTGGTCCTCTCCTGGATCAGGGGCACCCACTCTGCTGCTGGCAGAGGGCTCCTGGCTGTCTCTGCAGGTACCCGGCAGTTTGGATGCCTTCATTAAAAATTTAGAGCGCTCTCAACTCTTCAAGGGTTTTAAAATTTCGCATTAACTCTGCCTTCCTTAGCTTGCACATGATGAATTTCCTCTTTGGAGAACATAATGGCAAGTTAAAACAAGCCGCCAAACAAGAGTCCTCGCTCAGACTCAGCAACTGGAAGAAGCCTGACGCCGCTCTGGGCTCCCCCCTCCTGCTGGACCTCAGGAAACTTCTGTCTGGGGATCTCACCCCTTCCTCAGATGTCCTTGAAATCCTTCTGTGATGCTTGGGGAGGTGCAGGGGATGCTCCCGGGGGATGCTGGCCTGGGCAGGGGCTGTGCAGGGACCTGGGTGCCAGGGTGCTGGGTGCCACGCTGGCAGCTCCTGGGGTGGGCTGTCCCTGTGGTGTGGCTCGTGTCACTGTGACATATGTCAGGAGCGTGATTTCTCCTCTACAACTCAAGGAGCAGGTTCCTGGGGAAGTTACAAATTCATCCTGACTTCAAGCAAAGGCTTTTCCTCCACCCTGGGGAAGGAGGGAGGCTTTGGCAAATTGGAGATAAATATATGACCCAGGGGAGCCGGGGGAAACACAGGCAAACACCGACGCTGTGGAGGAGCAGGGGCTGGGATGGATGGAGCCTGCATTTTTAAAAGCTTTACAGAGCAGGGATGTCTCATTCCAAGCCCGGGAGCAGGAGACACTGACAGCCCCTGGGAACAGAGTTTGGGGAGGCTGGCTGTGGAAAGGGGCAAAGGGTCCCCAGTGGCACCTCTGAGGAGACCCCAGAATGGTGACTGGTGGCCTGGGAAACGCAGTGCTACGAGCTCAGCCTGGAAAGGGCTCGGCAGCAGCGTGAAGGTGACCTTTGCTGGGGACAACCACTGCCTCCTTTGGGATGTGGGAAGGCTCTGGAGCAGGGTGAGACGGGCTGCAGAGAGCTGCAGGGATGTGTGCCTGGGCGCGTCTGGTTTCCAGACAGCGCCAAGGAGGCAGCTGGGCTGGGACAGCATCAGTTTGGCTCTGCTGGCCACGGCCCGGGGTGCAAACCAGCAGATTATTTATTTGCTGAAACTCCAGAGGGTGGGAAGAGCAGGAACACCCTGCCCAGGTACTTGAGAGGATACAGAGAGTCCTGAGGGGTGCTGCTCCAGTCCCTGCAGGGTATTTTTTATTTCAGCCAGACCAAAGAGTTTTTTAAGCTCCTTTGCCATGGGCAGAGTCTGCCAGTACCATGAAGATGCATCTCACCTGGACAGCTGCACGAGCTCAGTCTGTCTGTCTGCCCAGGCAGCCAGACACCAGCCACAGCCAAAGCAGAGGACAGGGAACAGCAGAGCAGGGTGATGGTGCCAGAACACCCCCAGCTCCAGGGATAGCAGTGCCCCCAGGTGCTGGAAGGGATGTTTTGATCCAGTCTGGACATAAAACACAATATCCAGGGAAAACTTAATGCTCGAGATGAGACATTAGTGAGTCCATGGCTCTTCTGCTTTGGCACATCCAGCTCTCAGCACCCTGCTTGAATAGCTGAGCTTATCCAAATGTCTGCGAGGAGGGTGGGCTGGGGGAGGAGGAGGGTGAGCAGCGAGGTGCACAGGCTGAGAAACTCAGGGCACATCTCAAAGCACTTCCCCTGCCTAAGGGAGATGCTGCTGGGACCTGCCTTGGGTCTGGCACCAGTTTCCTGTCTGAACCGCAGGTGAGAAGGAAGGTTCAGTCACAGCGTTTGGGGGAAGTCTGTGCTGGCAGTGCGCTGTCCTGGCTCTCATGCAGGGATGCAAAGGGCTGAGGGTGCCACACCACCCCAGGCAGCCCCCAGAGGCATTCCCCAGTTGAAGTCTGCACCTGGGCCGACCCACCTTGCCTTCAAAAAGCAGATCCTCAGCCTCAAACATCTCAATGCCTCTTGAACAAGTCCTCTCGCCTCAGATCGGGGCAGGTCTGGGTGGCACCACGGGGGGGCTCTGGGATTTGACTGAGACAAGCAATGTTTCTGAGCCTCTGGTGAGTGTCACAGGAGGGGCTGGTGACACCAGTTACAGAGGGCTGGACCTGCTGGCCTGGCTGTGTGCAGGAGGAGCAGGGACCCGTGGAGCAGGACAACTTGGCAAAGGTGACAGTGGCTCCTGGCAAGGTACTGGGTGACCTAGTGAGCCTGGAGGCACAGCCTGGAGAGCCCACAGGTGGACAAGGCAGATGGTCCCGGTCTCTGCAGCCGGGAAGACTCCCTGGGACCAGGAGAGGCGGAGGGGAAAGCTCCTGGGACGAGCAAGCAGAGAGCGCTCACGCGAGAGCAGCCCACAGGAGCACAGCTTGTTTACCCTGGCTGAGCAGGCCTGATTGCTCTCTATAAATACACCCAGCGAATAAACACCGGGGAGGGAGAAGGATCATTTAAACTCGAGGATGATGCTGGCATAAGAACAAATGGGAAGGCCTGGCTAGGAACACACAGAGGCTGTGGGCGAGAGCAGAGATCCTCTGGCCACGAGGAAGGTCCTCTGGGTGCAGCCCTGGCTGCTGGGGCAGTGTGTGGTGCCCGAGGGCTTGGGCTTGGTGCCGGTGGGAGAGGCAGCAGCCTGGGCTGCAGTGACCGTGCTCTCCTGCCATACCAGACCTCCCGAGCTCCAGGCCACGGGGGCACACTGCTGCCCAGGGGTAGGAACGGAGATGTGCCAGGCTGCCAGTGATCACTGCCTCTTCCCCAGAGGGTTTTTCCACGGGACTGGACCTCTGCTGGGACTTCTTATCTCCAGAGCGTAAACCAGGCTGGGCAACTCAACGCAGCTGCCCTTGGCTCCTGATATGGGCCTGGTGGGCTGTGCCTGGCAGCAGCCTCTGCAGAAACCCAGGGAAGAGCCAAGGTGTGAACCACAATCACCCTCCAGTGCCGTGAGGTGTTCAGAGCTCTGTCTGCTCGGGGTCATTTCAATACTAATGTCATCATGCGAGGCAATCGAAGAAACAAACACTCGGCCCACAGCCAAGCGAGACTTTGAGACATTTTTCTGTGCCAGTTTGTCTCAGCTGAGCTGTCTCCGGTTTCCCCAGGAGGGTGGGGGGCAGACACCGTGAGCACTGCTACTGCATGGGGACTGAGCTCCTTTGTTTCTGTACTGGTGCCCGTCCTGGCAACCCTTGGGGTCCTGCAGCCTCAGAGGCACGAGGGCAGGTTTGGCACAGAGGACACTTCTCTGCACCCTGAGCCTGACCCATCCTTCCTCATCCTCTATTTGCCAAACCTGGCACCTCAGCTTGACTCGAATCGCTCTGGTTCCTCCAGCAGCCCTGGCCAGCAGCTGCCACCACCGCGGAGCCCGGCTGGTTGCAGGGAGAAGCCCTGAGCCCTGAGCCCTGTTCTGAGTGACGGTGCCAGCCCCGCTTCACCGCTCTGACTCACCGCACTGCCAGCCTCGGGCACTGGCTGCCCGGTCACGCTCGTGCCATGCGGGTGGCAGTGCCACCGCGTGCTGCCAAGGCCTGGATCACGGCAGCCACCTGCCCGTGTGCTGCAGCTGTGGGGCACGGCGGGGAGAGGGGCCCGAGTGTGGGGCTTAGGAGGCGCCTTGTAGGGACAGTGCAGAGGGGAGAGGGGTTGAATCTCAGGGGACTGGGCACAGTGCAGCTGGAATGCTCCACGAGTGGTTGGACTTAGCCGTGGAGAGCAGGGTGGAGGAGGGAGCCAGCGATGGGGAGGCATGGGAAGAGCCTGGCAGGTACTGGCAGCTCCCCACGGCATAAAGGTGCACGGAGCCTCCCGGCTGCAGGCAGGGGGTGACGGCGGGATCAGGTCGCATCCCCTCCCTGCCCACAGCCCCGCTCCGCGGAGCCCCCCGGCAGGGCACGGCCAGGCACGGAGGTGCTGGAGCGGGGATCCAAAGCCTGGTCCGGGGGTGACAGCCCTTCTCCTGCCGTCCCCTGCACATCGGCGAGTCCCCCCTCCCCAGAGCCGCGGGTGGGCAGCCCGGAGCCGCGCCGCTCAGCCCTGCATCTTACACCCGCACCCCGCATCACCTGCATCCTTCCCGCATCGCGCCCCGCATCCCGCCCCGCATGCCGCATCCC
>WEIT01021188.1:98523-111071 GCA_013389985.1 Dryoscopus gambensis
CCCCGGGCGGCAGCCCCCGGCCCGGCCTTCCGCCCCGGTACCGGGCGGGTCCCCTGCGGTACCCGGTGATTGCTCCTCCGGTACCGAGATGCCCCCCTGCTATTCAACCGTCCGCCCCCTGCAGCCCGGCTATGCCCTCCCTCACCCGGCATCACCCCCAGGACGCAGCGTCCCTCCCGGTACCACTGGTGCCTACAGCTGCACCTCCAGTGCCATAACAGCCAGCCCCAGTAAGTGGCCATGTCTTCCAGCACCCCCATTTCTGCGTCACCCGTTTCTCTGGCACCCAGCAATTCCTCCCACTCCCCGGCCATCCCTCTGGACCCCCTGGACCTGCCAGTTTCCCCCCAGTCCAGCAATTTCTTCCAGTATTTGCTCTCTCCTCACAGGCCCCAGTGCTTCTCATCCCCCTGAGCTGGTGATTCCTCTCCCCTGGCACTACCAGCCCCCCCAGAGGAGGGGTCTCTAGACAGGGTATCTCTGGGTGTCTCAGGGTGCCAGCAGTGCTCCCCAGATCAGAGATCCCAGCTGCACAAAGCCCTTGCCCAGGTTCTCTTGCAGGGTGTCCTGAGGATGGGGGTGATGAAGAGCCATGAGCCCGCTGGAGCCTGCAAGGCTCACAGAAAAGCCAGGGGGGAGCAGAGGAGGTGAAGAGGCTGGAGCAGGGGCTGCTCTGGGGGCTGCAGAGCTCCGGGATGGGGATGTGGGTAGGCTGGTCATGCACTGCTGTGTGGGGTAGGGAGCAGCAGAAGGAGGGAGTGTGAGAAGAGCAAGAACTTGTCCACAGAGGTTTTAAGAAGCCAAAACTCTGGTTCAGGGATTGGTGCAGAGCACAGTCAAGAGGACGGCAAGATTCCCACTGGCTTGAGGGGCTGGACCTCATCCTGCCCCTGCCCGGTCCCTCCCCACAGGCCGCTGCCCTTGTGCTCCTGGCAGGCAGGTGAGGCCTTTTCCCCCTGGATTTTGCTTTGGGTTTGTGGGTGCTCAGAACAGCTCCCACCAAGCCCTGGAGATGCTCTGGAGTTGGTGTTTTCTGGCATGGCCTTCTTGTGTCGCAACTTGCCTTTGCAGTCTGTTTGGCCATTGGGATCTCTGGTTGCTCTCTGAACAGCGGGGTCCTGCCTCTCCCTTCTGAAAAGGGGGTGCAAGACAGCTGTGTCTCAGTGCCCGAGGAGGGCTCAGCAGCATGGCCCCAGGGGAGTTTGCCGCTCACATTTCCCACCCTGGGGAATCCTTCCTCCGCCAGGCATCACAGCAGGGTCAGACGCGGGTCAGCCGGAGCCACCTCCGGTTATCCCTCCCTGCTCCCGCCGTGCTGCTCGTCACATCATGCAGCGGCTCACTGCACCACTCCTTCTTGCAGGGCTGCTGCGGGATGGAGAGGCTGATGAATAAATCAATCCCCCTCGGTGCTGAGGCAGCAAAACTTGGATGCGAGCAGAGGAGCAAGCGCCGGGGCTGGCGGCCTGACGGCCGGGGTGGCACCGCTTGTGAATTCCCCCCATGCAGCCGCCGCAGACGGAGCTGCTGCAGCCAAGTGGGCAGCTCTGATTGCCTTCTCGACATGTTTTATTTATCAAAGCGCTCGATATGCAGCTCTCTCCTGCTGTCCCACATTTTTTCCTAGATTCTCCCGCCTGGAAATGGGAGCAGCAGTTTGGAGAGGAGCCGTGGGGCGCTGCTGGCTCCTCCTGGGCTCAGGGGGCAGCGGCCTCTTCGCCTCCCCGCCGCGGGCATCGCCCTGCCAACACGGCTGTCACTCAGCTGCCCCTGTGCCGAGCAGAGGGGGCCCTTGCTGCGAGCAGAAGGACAGCGCTGTGTGACTGACCTTTCCCGAGCTCAGGGAACACTTTTAAGCAGCAGCCAGGCTTTTGGTGCTCCTTCTGTGCTTTGCCAAGAGCAGCGGTGTCCCGGGCTGATGCCCGGCGCCGCAGGAGGCCGCTGCGATGCCTCCATGCGTGGCAGAGGCTGGCTTTGACCTGGCCCTGGCCAAACTGTGGCCGCTGTCACTGGCCCCATCCTGGTTCCTGCTCGCTTTCCTCCATCGCTTCCAGCTGCCTGTGCCAGAGGAGGAGAAGAGAGAGCTGCAGGGTGCGTTTCTGCTGCCTCGCTGCTAATAAATAAGCCCCAGTAATGAGTTGGGCTCTGGCGGGAGGGCAGGTAGCGGCAATAATCCCCCAATTAAGTGGATGAGGCAGACAGTTAAGTGCAGAAAACCCACAAATAAACAAGAAGCAGAATAACACAGGAGCAGGGAGGAGCTGGTGTCTGGGTCCCTCAGCCTTTCCCCCGGCAGTGCCAGGAGCACTCTGGGAAGTGTAGTTCTGCCTTCATCCTCTGCCGACATCCTCCTCCGGAGGGACGGAAATCTCCAGTTTTCAGCCCGTTCCTCCGGTTGCACCAAGGCTGGGAGCCCCATGGAACACCAGGACAGTCAGCCCTGGGGCTGTGGAGCCGGACGGGAGCACAGCTCCGAGGGGAGCGTGTGTGCACAGAGCATCCCTGCCGAGATGGGAGCCCGCATGATGAGAGAGGAAGCCCTGCCAGGCGGAGAATCCTTGGGGCTGTCTCCATGCCACCAGTGTGGAAACTGAGGGGATGGAGAGGCTTCAGCCGTGGGATGGCTCCTTTGCCTTCTCTCCCCTGCCATGCACGTGTGAGCATCCCTACACCCGAGCTTCCTACGGATGGAAATACCAGCTCAGAGGGCTTGACAGAGGGTGCACTGTGGGTGATGGAGCTGTGCAGGGGCCATGCTGGATGCTGGCACAGCACTGGCTTCCTCCTGGAGTCCCAGACAGACACAAAAACCTCAGTGAGAGCAAATGCCTCCCCGGCACTATCGATCGCGGCCGTGGGCTGCGCGTGCCTCGTGCTGGACTCGCAGGGACGATCAATACTTGTTTTTCTCCCCAGCCTTCACCTCGCTAATGGAAGCCACCAGCCCTGTCACTTCTCCAGAGCTGCCAGGAGGAGATGGCCATGGGTGGGCTGGAGCTGGACCCGCTTCTCCTTTGCATTCTTAGGATAGGAGTCCCCAGGAGCTGCGGTGCTGTCGCAGCCTGGGGCTTTGCCACCGGGCACTGGTGAGACAGAGGCTGCCGAGGCCACAGGGACAGCGGACACCGGTCCCCAGCTGGCACTGGGATGGCTGTGATTAGTCATAAACAAACATTTTGGAGCAAAGGTCCACGGGCTTGTGGCGTGCTGGGAGTTTGCTCCCTGCAGGGACACGTTTCACCCTCCGTGGCAGGCGGCAGTGGCGGTGCAGGTGCAAGGCAGGAGGAGATGCTCAGCTCCACGGCCCCGCCTGTGCCACTGCAGGTGCCCGGGAGGATGTTCCCACCGTGTGTGGGTGGCAGAGGGAAGCCCATGGTGCCAGGGGCCTGGCTGCAGTGCCAGGGGACACGGTCCCATTTTGCCTGGTGGCAGTGCTGCTGATGGTGGCACCGCGGGGGTTTTTCCTGGGCTGGCAGCAGAGGGGGGACTCAAGAGAGGCATAATAATAATCCCCACGTGAAGTATAAGAAAAGAAGCTATTTCAGTATTGCCTCCTCCGCCTGGTGAGCCCACAGCCAGGCCTTCATCAGGAAAGGGAATGCAGATAAATCAGCCATTCTCCTTAGGCAGATGAGCTTATACCCCTCATGTGGCACCAAACCTTGCTGGGAAAAGGTGCTGGTTCCTGGTGGGTGCTGGGGGCAGCCAGGATACAGCCTGCCCACAGTCCCACCAGTGGCCAAACTGGGCAGGAAGTGACTGGCATCAACTTAGCTGCCTGGACCCCTGTGATGAATTTCCCAGAGAGAGCAGCAATTCCTGGAAATTTTCTTTTCTGTGTCTGTGCAGGCGGTATCTGGGAGCTGAACTCCTTCAGCGGAGAAGGGGAAAAAAAAGACCAAAGGGAAATTGAAGAGATTGGGGTTTTGATGCCTTTTCCTTTGAACGCAGGGGCTGGCAGAGCTGGGCGGTGATGGGTGAGGGGCTGTGGGATGGAGCAGGCACCCTTTATACCGGATACATTTGGGAAAGCCAAGCCAGGCCTGCACGTGCCCTCTGTCCTGTTTTGGAGGGCAGGAGCTGCCCTTCATGGCAGACTGCAGAAGATCGATGTGTTTTTGAAGGCAAACTGGAGTTTTTGCCCTGAAACAGTGCAGGCGCCTGCTCCGAATGCTAAGCAGCTCCTTGGAAGGCAGTTTCAAAGCACGAAGGGCAGCAGGATGGGGGAGCAGAGCAGTCAGCCCCCTCCTACGGCCTCCGGGAACTGCACTGTCCCTTCCTGAAAGTCACAACAGAGAATCAAATGCAGAGGAAAAAACCCCCAAGAAGTCTGGCCCATGGTTCTGGGGGTCTGGGTGGTGGAATCCCCCCTCAAGAGGTCATAGCCTGTTTTGTGGTGGCCAAGATCCACTCCTGGAGAATCACTTTGGGAGGAGCTGTGGCTTTATTTTGCAGGCAGCTGCCACTGGTGGGACCCTCTGTGCTGGTGGGGCAGGAAGCAGAGAAGTGCAGGGGACCTGTCCCAGGGGTGTCACCAGCTGGAGTCCTCCCTTATGGCTGCTCCCCCGCCAGCCACCCCTAAACTCCCTCAGCATCAGCATCATCCCAAGTTCTCTTTTTGGGGTGGCACAAAAGCATCTCGTGGGCCCCCAAACTGCCACCCCATGCCCGGGGGCTTTCAGGGCAGAGGGTTGGGATCTGCACAGTCAGCCCCGAAGTGCTCTCTCCGCAGATCCTCCCACCTACCTCTGCCAACTAATGGAGGTGATTTTCACCTCCTTTCATCTGGAAAACCGCCGGCAAAAGTCATCTAACAACTTCCCTGGCAGCAGGAGCGTTGAGGAGATTTCTCTCGCACATGCACAGCAGGTGATGCTCCGTGCTGCTCAGAGGAGGATCGCTCTGGCTCGGGATGCAGAGCAGCACTTGGGAACCCCTGTTCCCACCACCCACACTCAGCTGGGCACTGGGACATGCAGCGGGGACAGACATTACCCACCCTCGGTCACTGCTTCTCCTCCATCCTCCCTTGTGCCTGCCCTGTGAGAGGTGATGGGTGAGGCAAAAATATCCGGCACCACTCCCAGACAGCAAACATCCCAGCTGCGGGGGAAGAGTTCAGGAGAGTGGATCCCCACGGATTGCCCTGTGCTATGCCTGAACACAGCCTCTCCCTGTGGTGGAGATGCCTGTGAGCATCCTCTGATGGAGGCACCTCTGCCTGGGGCTGGGAGCATCATCACAGTGAGGTGGCTACTGGTATGGGATCCTCAGGAGCTGCTGTAATCTCATTCCAGGAGCAAATCACATTCCCAGCAGCCAAGGACATGTTAGGTCTTAATAAAAATGGTAATTCCCAGCAGATTGGGTTGGGAACAGGGAAGGCGGCTGTTGCTTCCCCTTTCAAGCCTTCTCCAGTACCCATGGGGAGCGTGGTGGTGCTGGAGGAGGCAGAGGGCCACACCGAAGGATGGAGGATTTGGAAAGTAGGAGCAAGGGGTTTCTGCAAAACCTCAGCTCCTCACATCCTCTGAGATCCGGCCTCGGCTTCTTGCCTGCCTAATCCCTGCCCCGACGCTCACCCAAGCTGCCCAGCCGTGAAAGCCAGAACTGTTTGTTTGCAGTTTCCTAGGAGAGAAATCACGTTAAAAAAATTAATTACACACCTGAAAACAAAATCTGGCTGCTCAAGTGCACATCAGGGATAAATGGTGTGCTCCAAATTAGACAATTTACAGCTTGGGTAAGTAATGAAGGAACCCAGTCGGGCGTGAAAGCAGAGGGGGAGAGTGACCCGGGGGGAATGTGGGGCTCTTTTCCCCCTGCTCCCCTCATCCCCAAGGCCCTTCATCCCTCTGACCCCCTTTTCATTGCTGCTTGCTGAGAAACCCCCTTTTGCTCAGCACTGCTGGCTGGAGTAGCTCCTTGTGGGCCCAACCTCACAAGTTCAGCAGGGATTTTGGATGAGTTGGAGCCCTTTTAGAGCTCAGAGATGGGAATGGCCCCAGAGAATGGGGCAGGTGATGGAGCAGAAGGATGTTCTGTGCATCCCAGGGAGGGAAGGGCCGGGTGGGACATCTCCCCCCACGTGAACAGAGGTGTCCAGCACGGGGATCCCTCACTGCACCGCGACCCCCCTGGCATCCCCCAGCCCACACTGGCCTCTGCAGTCCTCGCTGTGCGGTGCGTGGGCGGGCTGGCAGCGCGCTGCCGAGGAACGGGCAGCAATCCAGGCTTGCTGGTGAGAAGAAAATAATTTCTTTGCCTTATTTTTCCCTTTACGGTGTCCCAGCCCAGCCTGTGAGTGCGGGGATTTAAAGGGGCTCTGTCCCTAAGGGCCGTCACGCCGGGTTAGTGGCAGTGGGGATGGTTGGTGTGGCTGGATCTGTGTGGCGGAGCTGAGCCTCGTGAGTGGGCTGGTGGCTGTGGGTGCTTCCTGGCTTGCCTGCAGCAAAAAAACAGCCATGGGGACTTTTGCTGCTCTGGGGCAAAGTTAAAGTGTGGGCAGCACCCGTGGTGGGCGAGGAGATGCCCCGTCGCCCTCACACTGCCCAGGGGGAAGCTTGGAGCACAGCAGCATCCCAGGAACCCATAGGAATCGACCCCTTCCTCCGCCCACACCCCTCTCTGTCCCGCGTGTGCCGCCCACCAGCTCCGGCGAGGGGCAGGACCCTCCCAGGCTCCCCAGCCCGCCGACACGTGATGGTGCGCGGGGCTGGGAGCAGCCTCCCCTCTCCCCTCTCTGCTCCGCTCCCACCTCTGCTCGGTGCCGGCTCGGAAACCAGCCAGCTAATGATGCGAGCTGCGGAGCAGATGGGGGACCTGACGCTCCGCTCCCCGGCAGCGGATTAGGGATGCAAATGGGTGTGCAGAGACGCGGTGCCTCCTGGCCTGCAGCCCCTCCACCCCCACCACGCGTATGGCGTTTCCACCTACAGCCCCCAGACCCCCACTCGCAGCACCCCCGGCCTGGCCTGGAGCCGCACGTGGAGGGCAAGGCTGGACGGACAGACGGACGCGGGGTTGTGTGCGGTCCATGCAGCCCTGCCCGGGGGCGGGATGGCCCCTCCTTGAACTGTAAATCCCGCAGTGTCCCTGCAGGATAGCGGCGGTGGATGAGCTGCATTTGCTGCACCGGTTCCTCTGCTGCCTTCTTGCGCTCCTTTTGCAGCATCCGTGGGTGCTGCTGTGCCCCGTTTGGAGGGAGATGCTGTGCAGGGAGCTGGGAGCTGGGCTGGGACAGTGACCCAGGTGCTGCTGTGCCCCGTTTGGGGGGAGATGCTGTGCAGGGAGCTGGGAGCTGGGCTGGGCTGGGACAGTGACCCAGGTGCTGCAGTTGCCCAGCTGTGCTGACTCCACGGGCTACAGCGGGGGTGCTCTGGGATGTTGGCAATGCTGCTCCTGCCCTGGGCAGCACCAAGGGGCATCAATTTGGCTCCTGCAATGCCCGTGACCACTTCTCAGCCTAAGAAATGCTGCGAAATGTGAGGTGGCAGAAGCAGGACAGGCTGACCGAGTCCTGCAGAGCATGGGGAAAGGCATGGAGCATCCTCACACTGCAGCTGCAGAGATGCCAGAAGGCACCTCCGGGAGCAGCCCGACCCCACGTGTTTTCCATCCTCTCCTGAGGCTGAAAAATCTCCCTGACCAGCTCTGGTCTGCAGGAGAGGGATGACCCCAGCCCTTCCTGAGCTCTCTGCTGCCACAGGGCCATGTCTGGGAAGCAGAGCAGAAGAGGGCTGTCCAGCCCCCAAAACCTCTGGAGAGCTGGAAGGTGCAGGGAGGGTTGGGGCTTCAGGATGCCCGACACAACCACGTGCCCTGGGGGGACTGAAGAAGCCCCAGTGGAGACCAGTTCAGCCGGGTCTGGGAGCAGAAAGGACACCCCGCTGCAGCACAGCGGGGTAAAACCAGCCCCCCTCCAAAAGGACACAGAATCTGCCCTTCCCGGCGTGGGGACGAGACTGTCTCCACCTGCAGCATCACTCCCTCAGACCCTCTGTGCCACGGCAGCAGCGCCGTGCAGCGCCGTTATCTCTAATGCCTGGGAGCGGGAAGGAGATTAATATTCATCACAAGGGAGCGGAGCATATGGAATATGAATAATGCTAATTGTGCCTGTATAGATTTAGCGTAAGAAGCTTCCATGCATTAAGGAGGGAGGGAATTAGTTCTCTGAACCGTTTCAGACTCATTTCTGGCAAAGGAGCGCCTGCCTGCCTGCAGGTTTGGAGACGGGGGTGAGGATAAAACTTGTGTCCCGTGCCTGAGTGCGGGAGAGGCTCGGGATGCAGGGCGGCTGCGCGGGTGAGCACAGGCACCCTCTGCCTCCCAAAAAAACAGAGTGATGGGGCAAACTCGGTCCCCGCAGAGGCCAAGGAGGAAAAAGGGCTGCCTGCAGATCTGTGAGCCCCGCAGCCACAGACTGCTGCAGCCAGAGACACGCCCAACAGCCAGCACTGGAGGCAACTGTGAGCCTGCCATACCTGGGCTGCTTTTTGATGTGTGTGGCCCCACTGGGCTCGGGTCCCCGGGCCCAAGATGCTGTTGTGCAGGGTTGGCACTACTCCTGCCCTAGGTGAGTTTACCTGCCCCCAGGTGCAGGCAGGGGCTGTGCGTGGCAGGCGGGGAATTGGCAGGAGGCAGTGCCCTGTGCATTGGGGGTTGAAGGGGTAACGAGGCGCTGGGGCCAGAAAACTTCATGCCTTAAACATTCATCCCATTTGCCTTCTGGGGACGAGGGTTGGTGCCCCATTTTAATCAAATCAGCTCATGGCTTTAATGAGGTGAAGAGGAGAAGGCTCATTTGCTCAGCCAGGCAGGGAGAGCAGGCTGGGTACTGCAGGTCCAGGGCTTTGGCAGAGCCCCCCCAGGCCCAGGCGAGTGTGTTCCCTCCTCGTGTGGCATGGGCTGACACGTGGCAGTGTCACCTTGGTCACGGGGGACTAGTAGGAACAGCAGGATTGGGCTCCCCTCCCTGCAGGGCATGGTGCTGAACTTCTCCCTGTGCCCCAGCGCTGTAGAGGGGTCCTGGCAGGACAGCCCTCTTCTGCTCTGCTCCCCAGACATGGCCCTGTGGCAGCAGAGAGCTCAGGAAGGGCTGGGGTCATCCCTCTCCTGTGGACTAGAGCTGGTCAGGGAGATTTTTCAGCCTCAGGAGAGGATGGAAAACATCTGGGGTCTGGCTGCTCCCTGGATGCCTTCTGGCATCCTTGCAGCTGCAGTGTGAGGATGCTCCATGCCTTTCCCCATGCTCTCCAGGGCCAGCAGCCACAACTGTCTCAGGCTTGACCACTGCCCTCTTCCTCCCCTCTCCTCCCATCCCTGAGAACGTGGGATTCCTCTTCCTGCACTTTGATCTCTCCAATTTTTAGCTCACTCTGGCTGCTTTATAGGCACTAATCCCTCTGCAGGCACCGGGGAGAATCCACCTACACTCCATGCAGCCTTAAGTCTTATTGTGTAAACAAAATCTCAAGCACGAAATCCCTAATCCTTAATGGTTGGAGCCTCGGATACCTGTTCCCCCGTGTCCTGCCCAATGGAGGCTGGAAGAGGGGGAAGGTCTCTGCCATGTTTGCTCCCATCCTCAGCCTCAGCACAGATTAAACATCTGTACATGCTTTTAACCTTGGTTTTTCCCTTTCTTCCCGGCTGTTCGCACTGGCGAGCCTCCCCGGCCCCCTCCCTGCTCCACTGCATTTGTTCAGCTTAGGGGATCAAACTGGGTGACATTTGGAGTTGGGATATTTAAAATGCAAATTTCCCCTGGATAGATAAGTGGAATTTGCTCCCTCTTATGAAGGGAACCTCTGGGGAGAGCCGAGCACTCCAGCCAGCCTGCTCTGAATGTGAAATGCAGCCGGGGGAATCCCTCCCTCCCCCCAGCCTGGCACTTCTGGGCAAACCAGGTGCAATAACCGCCCTCATGACCACGAAGGTATCCACATTTCCCCCAAACACGGTGAGAGGTAAGAGCTGCGGGGCCGGCAGAGAAACCTGTGGTGTTTCTGGATTACAGCCAGGGAGGGAGAAATCTCAGTGGCCGCTGGTGTAATCCCAGAATTGATGTTTTCTTCCTCTGCACCCGGGGTGCTGCTGATGTATTTGTCTCTCCCTCCCAGCTAAGAAATTAAAGCTTTCGCCACTTTTCTTGCTGCAGAGGAACAAATGTGTGTCTGAGAGGGAGATTTACACGTTGCTTTCCTTTCTGGAAATGGAGTGTGATTTTCCAGTGACTGCAGATGCTGGGCCTGTCCTGACGCACTGAGAGGAGCTGCTGGGTGGGGAGAAGGAGCCCCCCACCTATCCACCCTCCCAGCCCGCTTCAGCAAACCAGGTGGGTTTACACCCCGCAGGGTTTGGATGAGAGGGCTGCAGTCCTGTGTTTCCTCCTCTGCACTCCCATACCTGTCCCTCCTTGTGGCCCCCCCTTTCCTCCCCCTCCCCGGTGCAGGCTCCGGGCTGGGCTGATTCAGCTCCTGGCATGGCTGTACTCGAGACCTGCTAAGCCCCCACGAAGGGAGAAGTGGAGCATCTTTAGGGAAAAACACTCAATTTGCTGCCAGCCGCATCCAGGATGCGGCTGCAGACACCAGGCTGTACACGGGGGGCACGGGGGTGTGGAAATTACAGCAGGGCTGGGATGGAGGGGGGCAATCTTGTGTTGGGAAGCCCTGGGAGGGCTGGGGGGAGTTCATCTGGAGCCGTTCATGTGCATCAGCTTCATCCCTGCCTGCCCACAGTCCCCCACTCATGCAGCAACAACTTAAAGCAAAGGGAAAAACCATAAAGCAGAAGTTCAGGCAGCTCTTTGAGCTGGTCCTGGGCTCCTGCAGTGACTGGGGGCTTCCCACAAACCGTGATGCACCGAGGAATATCTGGAGCGTCATAAATATACTCTGGGAATGAAGGAAAAGGGATTTGAATTTCAACTTTGATGCATAATGTGCTTTCCCTAAAAAAAACCCCAGCCTTCTTGGCAGAGACCAGACAACTTCACACTAAATCTCCTGCAGGAGCATGTTGCCAGTTGCAGAGATAAAACCTCAATGAAACACAATTAGTTTCCACTTGGATTAGCCAAACTCGCGTCTCTCCTCCCACCCAGACACCCGGCAGCGGGATGGGGACCGCTCAGTGCCAGCCTCCCGTGTCCCCAGCCCTGCTGGGAACGGGACGGCTCTGCCCCGGGGGGAGGATAACTCTCTTTTCACGGCTAAGGGGAACTGACAAGTGATGAATACACGAAAGCCGGAGCGCTGCAGGGCAGCCCCTGCCATCTCACCGAGGACGGCAGCTCATCACGGCTGGTTTGCTGCGGTTCTCTGAGGTTTGGAGGCTGGTGGGGAGCCTGGGGCAGGGTCTCCATGTTGTCCCCTACGGTCCAGCCAGCTTGGGGTTGGGGCATGGCACTGCTACCTCCTCTTCCTGCTGAGTCCCAAAGGAGGGAGGAGCACGCAGAGGGGACCTGCTGGCGGCAAAGGTTGCTGAGAGATTTTTTTCTTTAGGCAGGAATATCTCGAACACTGTATTGTTTTGTTTTGTTTTGTTTTTCTTAAGGCTGATGAGCTGGGAGGTTCTCTACTCTTGGAGTTTCAGGCTTAAGCATCACTCACGGTGGCAATGTCTCACCCCTGTTTGCCCCTGACTCCTCGGTGTCACTCTGAGCCCAGACATGTGTCAGGCTCACTAGAGCCGCGGGCGCATTTTTGGAGCAGGCTCACGCCTCCAGGCTGGGTCGTGGTGCCCCAGCGCCAGGCTGGCAGGAACAGATCGTGGGGGAGGTAGGAGAAATGCCTCGGAGCCATCCCGGGGGCAGGAGCACTCCCCGGGCCCTGCAGGTTTTGCCCTGCCGGGAGGCAGCTGACAGAGGGACCAAGAGCTGCTGGCAGGGCTCTGAGGGGAAATCAGCCTGTTAATTAAGAGCTTAATTGCCCAATAACGAATGGTGGACTTAGCTCAGCCTTGAAGCAGGCCAAGCGAGTGAAGTGCCCTCAGGGAGGGCCAGAGGAGGTGAGCCGAGGGCAGGCTTCGCCTTCTGCCGTATTGGGGAATATTTGCAAGATTTGTACACGGAGAGAACAGAATCCTGCAGCCCCCTCAGTGCCTCTGTCCCTGCTGTCTCCAAGGTGCCAGCGGGAGGACAGGGCTGGGGATCACTAGTCCCTGCAACAGTACAACGTACCCCAGGCGAGGGGTGGACTGTGGGGTGGGCATTCCTGCTGATGGAGGAGGGAGGGGAGTTTGCAAGCTGGAAAGGGAGAAGAATTTCCTTGGCTTGGTGTGTTTTGCTGCAGGAAGGCGGTTTCAGCTCCAAGGGTAAGGGAAATGAAACAGAAAAATGCTTCCTTTTAAGCAAAAGGGATGGAGAGCCCTGCGCAACAGTGCTGTCTGCAGGGGCTGCTCGCTCCGCATTTGCATCCAGCCCGGAGGGAGCCGTGCTGCTGCGGGCGGCCTGAGGGACACGGGGACGAGCTGCAGCCCTGCAGCTCCGGGCTGGGGACCGCCACATCCAGCCCCACGGATGGCAGGCAGCGCCTGGGGGA